>JANZLQ010000008.1:32271725-32287786 GCA_026212715.1 Elanus axillaris
TCCTTCAGGAGCACACTGCTCCAGCGTGGGTCCCCCACGGGGTCACAAGTCCTGCCAGAAAACCTGCTCTGTGGGCTTCTCTCTCCAAAGATCCGCAGGTCCTGCCAGGAACCTGCTCCAGCGCGGGCTTCCCACGGGGTCACAGCCTCCTTCGGGCACCCACCTGCTCCAGTGTGTGGTCCTCCACAGGCTGCAGGTAGAGATCTGCTCCACTGTAGACCTCCCTGGACTGCAGGGGGCCAACCTGCCTCACCATGGTCTTCACCACAGGCTGCAGGGGAATCTCTGCTCCGGCGCCTGGAGCACATCCTCCCCCTCCTTCTTCACTGACCTTGGTGTCTGCAGGGTTGTTTCTCTTACATGTTCTCACTCCCAGGCTGCCGTTTCTCCCCCATTCCCCAACTTTTTTTCCCTTCTTAAAAATGTTATCACAGAGGCGTTACCACTATCACTGATTGGCTCGGCCTTGGCTGGCAGCGGGTCCATCTTAGAGCCGGCTGGTATTGGCTCTGTCAGACAAAGGGGAAGCTTCCAGCAGCTTCTCACAGAAGCTGCTCCTGTAACCACCCCCCCCGCTACCAAAACCTTGCCACAGAAACCCAATACAAGAATGTATTTAAGAAGGGGGAAAAAAACCCAAACCCAAAACTGCAGAACAACAGTAGCTAGAGAGAGGAGTGAGAACATGTGAGAGAAACAACCCTGCAGACCCCCAGGTCAGTGAAGAAGGAGGGGGAGGATGTGCTCCAGGCACCGGAGCAGAGATTCCCCTGCAGCCTGTGGTGAAGACCACGGTGAGGCAGGCTGTCCCCCTGCAGCCCAGGGAGGTCCATGGGGGAGCAGATATCCACCTGCAGCCTAGGGAGACAGAAGCCCATGCTGGAGCAGGGGGATGCCCCCAAAGATGGCTGTGACTCCATAGGGAAGCCTACGCTGGAGCAGTCTGTGACTGAAGGACTGCAGCCCATGGAAAGGACCCATGCTGGTGAAGTTCATGAAAAACTGCAGCCTGTGGGAAGGACCCACACCAGAGAAGTTCGTGAAGGACTGCCTCCCATTGGAGGGACCCCATGGTGGAGCAGGGGAAGAGTGAGGAGTCCTCTGCCTGAGGAGGAAGGAGCAGCATCGGCAAAGTGTGATGAACTGACCCCAACCCCCATTCCCAGTTCCCTTGTGCCACCAGGAGGAGGAGGTTGAGAAAATCAGCAAGGAAGGAGGGGTGGGGGGAAGGTGTTTTTAAGATGTGGTTTTATTTCTTATTACCCTACTCTGATTTGATTGGCAATAAATTGAATTAATTTCCCCAAGTTGAGTCTGTTTTGCCTGTGACAGTAATTGGTGAGTGATCTCTCCCGGTCCTTCTCTAGACCCATGAACCTTTCATTCTATTTTCTCTCCCCTGTCCAGCTGAGGAGGGGAGTGACAGAGCAGCTTTGGTGGGCACCAGCATACATCCAGGGTCAACCCACCACAATGCAGTGTTTCAGTATGTAATCAGGAAGAAAAACTTTACACATTCTCATAGTGTTGTACCATCTCTTTGAAACAGGACAAGGGGGCAATGTGAACAATGCTATTAGCACTAATGCTTTTGACTGAACGTTTCTGCAAAGCTGTTACCCACCCCCATTAATATCTAGACTTGTTATTTGCAAGTGTTCTAGCCAAAAAAGCTTGTTATGCATTTTCTACCCTAAGTTTTGTGATACAGAAAATATACCCACAAAGAATGTTTTGACCGAAATAATTTTATTAATAACTATGACTATTAACAATGATTTAGATTATAAATACTGGCAAGCCTAACTTCAGTTATTGTAGGTAAATTCAGTTTTCAGTCACTGTGTTTCAATACCATTTTCAGTTCTGACACCCAGTCTGGGTCATCTTCCTCAAAGTCCCTGAAAATAGGTTTCAAAATGTTATTTTGCAAAGCAAAATACAACTTTATAAATGTTTATTTGCCCCCCCCCAAATTACCCTACAACCAGGAGAAATGATGTTAAAAATATCAACACAAGAGACTTGTTTCCTGCACCATTGTGATTAAGGAACCATTAGATGTTCTCTTTTGAATTTACCCAAGTTTTATGAAAAGCAAAAAGAAATGCCTACACTAAGAGACTGCAAATGTGCTGATATTAACAGCTTGCAGCCAAACTGCAGTAATACATGCCCAAGTAGTTCATCTCCAAGTGCCACAAAAATAAACAGTGACATACACTGAGAATCTAAGAAACCTCCCAAAAATATACACACATTGGTAAAATACAGTATTTCTGTCAGAATGTGTTGATGTACACTTTCAAAACCAGACGTGGGTCACTAACATAAATAGAACAGAGAAGTTAAAAAGTTTCTACAAATATGTCTCAGTAAGTAGGTACCAAAGTGATTTTATTGCACTATGCGTGAAAGTGTAAGAATACACAAATACAGCAAACATACCACTAGGCAAGTGTTTTTGCCACTGGTTATCTGATTTAAAGGTCAGAGTACAAAGACGTTTCCTGCAAGAAGGTTTTACACTTTACTGTGGATCTAATTTCATCTCATGCTTTCATTTTTGTAAAGTTGTCAGCAAATTATTAGCATATCTGCTAATAACAAGCAACCTGTTTAATCTCAACACCACAAATAACTATATAACACAGAAAATGTGTAAGATATCAAACACTACTAGATTTTAGTATCAGTATGCAAGAGAGGGATGGATTTAGATGCTGAGAAAAATACTGACTTTTTCAGGGGATTTTCTTTTTGAAAAAATCACTTTCAGGAACCAAAGAAAACAAAAATACAAGGATGTAATTTGAACGTACGTGTCATCTTCATCAGATCTAGGCTCCAGTCTCTCTGAATCTATGACAATAGCTTCATGTTCACCATCTACTTCATCAGATGCTTCAGCTCCATTGGAAAGTGGACCTCTTAAAGTATTTTCAGAAGCTTTGAAAATATGAAAATAAAAATGTCACCAAAATACTTTAATTTTAAAAATAAAGTAATATAAATACAATATAGTAATATAAATACAATATAGTCTTTCTAATTTGTCCCCAGTTCTCAGCAGATCTCAGTACAAGCTGTTACCTATTTTAAGTGGGGAGATAAACTAGTAATGCTAGTGAAGTACAGAACAAGTATTTATGATTGTGGCTGTGCACATCTATAGACTGCAGTTATCTTTTGCCATGCCATCTTACCATCCTGTCTTCAAACCAGGCACTACTGACCCCCTTAGCGAAGGCAGATCTACCCGATGGGGCTGCAGGCCATTTACTGCACCTCCCTAAAGCATGCCCCAGGCTGCTTAGCAGGATGGGAGAACACATGGCTCTGCAGTCCCTCCGTTTCTGTGACAACCTTATTCAGCTATTGAGCCAGAGTGAATGTTCTTCATAAAGAGATGTAGTGGAGATGTACAATCACTTGTGAATTCCCAGCTTGGATTTTTGTAATCCCACATTTCACTTGGCAAACTTTAAATAAAACAAAACAGCCTGTTGTGATGTGAACTCGAGTGCACAAACACTATACGTAGGGGCTATGCAGGAAAAAAAAAAAAGTCTTTATTAATAAGCCTGTTTGCAAGAAGTTTGCCCAGAAAATGGGGATTTACCTGCTTTATAAATTGTGTATGTTTTAAATGCTAAGCTGACATCTGCATTATTGAGAATGTTCATCAGGGTCTGAGGAGTTTCCTTGTTCCACTGCTTACGTGGCTTATTTTCACTGTAGTTTGTAACACAGCCACCTAGGTATAAAATCATTAATAATTATTATTCAGAAAAAATTGCATTAGCAGTGTGAATTACAAAGATCACATTCAAGAGAGAAACACAGGAAGAAAATAGTCTAGATGTTTCCATCTGTAGCACTGCTGACCTCTCAACAGGCTGAAGTTAACACTATCAGCATTAAGAGGAAAGGAAATTACAGAATGCCACAGTGGAGCCTTCTGCTATCAGGGAGCTAGCAGAAAATGGCTGAGGGGTGGGAGGAGTCAGAGTCTCTGCAAACTTATTTGGTGGCTCTATAAATCTAACAAAACAGAGCCTGTGGCCATTTTTGTGCCTTTTAATGGCAGAGCACCTAAATACATGCATTGTTCTGTCCTCTTCCCTTGCCCTGCTGTCGTGGTTTAACCCCAGATGGCAATGAAGCACCACACAGCTGCTCACTCACTCCTCCCCTCAGTGGGATGGGGGGAGAATGGGGGAAAAAAAAAAAGGAAAACTGGTGGGTTGAGATAAAGACAGTTTAATAGGACAGAAAAACAAGGGATAATAATAATAGTAACAAGAAGAAGAAGACGATGATGAATATACAAAATAAGTGATGCATGATACAATTGTTCACCACCCGCTGGCCGATGCCCAGCCAATCCCCAAGCCACAGTGTCCCCTGGCCAACTCCCCCCAGTTTATATACTGGACATGATGTCACATGGTCTGGAATATCCCTTTGGTTAGTTTGGGTCAGCTGCCCTGGCTGTGTCCCCTCCCAACTTCTTGTGCCCCTCTAGCCTTCTAGCTGGCTGGGCATGAAAAGCTGAAAAGTCCTTGACTTGGTGTAAGCACTGCTCAGCAACAACTAAAACATCAGTGTGTTATCAAAATTATTCTCATCCTAAACCCAGAACACAGCACTATACCAGCTAGTAGAAAGAAAATTAACTTTATTCCAGCTGAAACCAGGACACCTGCATGTAATTATCATGTAATGTTCCTATCACAGCTTGGAAATTTTCTGACTACTCATATCTTGATTATTTATTTCAATAGCATCTATTCACATTTATTTAGAATACATATCCATAATCACATGAAATAATTATAACAATTGCATACAGTGTGGGGCATTTTAAAACTGAAACATTTTTCGGAAGAAACCCCATGTTAAGTTCTAATTAAAAGCTGTTGATGTCGAAGAAGAATCTCTGCCTCACATCTGAGGTACATCATTAACAGCTCTTTTCACTGGCATTATCTGTTTGTGAAATGACGACAGAAGTAGAGGTATGGATGTTACATGCTCCCAATAGTATGCTGTCCTTGAAAGACAGGCAGCTGCATTCTGCATCAAATTAATTCCTCTGTGTTACCCCCACAAACAGCATATTAAGATGAGGATTGGTAGGATAATTTCTTAGTGATGATGATAATTTTAGGGTTGCTAATGTTATCTGTGGCTTTCATCATTCTTTGCAATCCTCCTGTCACACAAGACCACTAAGAAATTCTCTGCAGCACAACAGACTTTGAGTGTTTGTTAATAAAACATTTAAAAATTATTTTTACATCCTTTTAAATATGCCCTATAAAGTTTTGCCTTTTAAAATCTGTAAAGAACCACTGATATTACTTGAACTTAAAATTACTTTAAAGCACATTTAATTAAATCTTACTTTTAGCCTTTTCAGATGTAAAACTGGAAGAAAGCAAGGATGCATTTTCCAGGACATCCACTACAGTACTGGATATCCTCTTTTCCCATTGCTTCCTACAGGGATGTGACAAGTCAGTAATTCCTGGGAGGACGTCAGAAGTTTCTATTGTAATTGCAACAACAAAAAAAAAGGATGATAACCAGCATCTAACTTGATTCTCTGTCCATGCAAACCAGTTCTAAGTGTACAGCACCTCACTAACAGTGATGTTGGATTCTGTGGGTACAAGTCTGAACTTGGTAAGAATTCCCCATACATCTCCTCTATGCCAAATGTTTTCAAACAATCATTTTTTAACACTTTGGCCAAGATTTATTTTTTAAATCTCAGATGAGCAGTAAGAATCAATATAATGCAGAAGTAACACAGTGGCATGGTCTTCTATAGGTGCAGACGTGTATGCTCTGCCTGTTTAAATGGCTGGATCATTGACATTTAGGTAACACTACACAGAAAGAAATGCATCAGCCTTAAAACTATAAAACTTACCCTCTTCACCAGATTTCCTTTGTTCCTTTGTGCTTTCACTCAAATCATTAGTAATATTTTTGCTTTCTAAGGGGCTACGCTTGCTCTCATCTTTACTTTGCTTTAAAAGAATAAAACCTCTATTAATCATTATCCTGTTGTCAAGAAAAACAAAGCAGTAATATTAACATGGCATTAATTATTTCAGTTTTGCTATTAAATGGCTGGCCTAAAGATCTGAAAACTAAACCACTGACACCATGAAGCCAACTGCAATTGCACGGTATCCATTACTGCCCTGCATTTCACACTGCATGCCCTTTTTAGACAATCTCAGTTTTTGAAGCTAAGCACATATATAGTTACCTGATGCGATTTGTAGTTTTATTTTTTTACATGTAAGAACAGAAGCAATATAAAGACAAATCAATCATATTCCCAGGGAAAACAAGATGCACCCGAATATTAAGCTTCTCAGATTGACAGGTCTATTAAAAGAAAAAAAAAAAAAAGCCCTACTGGCAAAATGTTTTGGAAAACATACTCAATATGCCTGAGCCAGGCTGTGCTATAATGTACCCACAGATGACTTCTTGGCCACCTGTGACTTAATTCTCCTCACCTGAAATCTCACATGGGCCCTAAAACCTAGTGAGAATTATGTCCAGACTAGACTGTTTCCACAGCAGCCTGTTCAAAATGTGTCCCTAAAGCAAAGAAAATGCTTCAATTTTTTGCAGTATCCCAAAACTTAGAAAAACAGGAGAGCGGTTTGGGGTTTTTTTGGTTTTTTTGACACGGCTGTAAGGAAATCCACTTTGGAACTAAACTAAGTGAGGGAAGCATCAAAAAGTTACAGTGGTGGGAAATGCATAGGAAAACTCTGCAATATGAACACAGATGACAGCTGACCTAGTAGGCTGATCTATGGTTTAGCATACTAGTAATTTTGCGTATTAACTTTTCTATAACAGAGAACATTCTAAATTACTAAACCACAAATATTAAATTTATATTTGAATACTTACCCTATTTTCTTTCTTATTATTTGAGCTTCCACCAGCCATGACATTACCTGATACATTAAGGAACAGGTTCAAGAGTTAATACCTTTAGCAAACACTTGTGCTACAGTGGTATTCCAGAGGTGTGACAGCAACACCACTGAGCCAACCAATGACAATTATGTGAAAGCTTCTTCACACTTCTGTCAACATAGCTCATTCTCAACAGGGAGTCCCTCTACTATTCAGTTCCAAATGTGTACAAATTTTGGTGTAGTTAAAATTATGCAGAAGAAGAAAATCCAACATTCTCTCTAAAAGTTAAATAATGAAAATAACTTGCTTCACCATATTCTGGGAAGTAAAGAACTGTCATATTTAAAATACATGCAACAGCTAAAAGTTTTGCTTATTTTAAAATGGAAAGGTTTAATTCTAGCACAAGTCTTAAGACTCGCAATGTGCATATTGTAGCTCTGCACTGTACTTCTCATGCTGGAATATAATTTATGCCCTTCAAGCATTTTTCCATACAAATTCAGTAATACTAGATTTTGAAATAATGAAAAGTAGATTTGAACATATAATACTAATGTTTTATAGCAGTATTTAAGATCATACAATTCCTAGTAATTTTGTTACTCCTTACATCAAGAAA
This sequence comes from Elanus axillaris, assembly GCA_026212715.1. Lineage (NCBI taxonomy): Eukaryota > Metazoa > Chordata > Aves > Accipitriformes > Accipitridae > Elanus > Elanus axillaris. The sequence goes on from JANZLQ010000008.1 coordinate 32,279,308, forward strand.
AATGTTGCTGACTTACCCTTTGGTCTTGCTGCATTGCCTTCATATTTCTTGGTTTCCTTTAATACATGCTCAAACTCATCTGTCATCTGGAATGTGTATGAAGAGATTCAAATACTGTACCTTTTTAACCTTTTTCAAATTACTGTATATGCTCTTTGACAAAAATAGACTTACTATACGAAAGCATTCTTAGAGCTAACAATATGTAATTTTAGCAGCATCATGTCAATATTCAACTTTTATTTTCAAAACAAACCTTTCTAAAAACTCAGTTTTCTGAGAAGTCTGCAACTGTATTTATGGCTTTTAGAGTAGCTAAATAAAAGTAGCTGAACACTACACTTCATATTGTTACACACTAACAAAATACAAAATAAACTGATTTAGTATGTAAAATGTAGATACTATTGTTTAAATCTAGAGACAAATGATATACCATACCTCAGAAGGCAAACAATTTTTTATAAGTTTGGTTAAGCAACCTCTTGCAAGAATAGTACTAGCTGATGGACGATTCTTGGGATTTCTCTTAAACATCTGTTTTATTATGTAATGAAGTTCATAAGAATAGTGAGATGGTAGTGGATTGTAGGACCCTTTGCATATCTTAAGGATGAGATGTTTCCAGCTATTGGCTTGAAACTGCATTAAAAATAAATTAACATTAGAGTACAAAGTTACCTTAAGCATAAGGTAAAAAAGAAGCTGGTATACTTTAAGAACTTTAACAATCACTATATAAAAATGCATGGTATGTATCTACGTAGGCTCACTATTACCATACTGATTACCATACTCCCAGTTTGACAGTTTCAGGGCTCTAATTCAGAGGTGTAGGATAATGACCCTGATTAAACACATCAGTAACTTTCCTTTACATTTTGTAGGGCTATTACGTAGGCATTTATTTATGTTAACAATGACAGAAACATAATTTGCTGAAAATTAAAACATCACATTTTGCATAAAAAGTCTGACTAAAACCAGATTATAACGGACACTGCAAATAATAATCTGTACAACTGGAAACCAGGTGGAATTTTCTCCTATAAATTTAGGATTGTTCAAATTTTACTTTTGTGGGAATATAGCATTGAGAAAATTTGCATCATCTTAGTATTCTTTACTTCATATACTTGAGATCAGAAACAAACTGCAAGAGTGAAACTGTAAGCCAGGAAAGATGCAGGCTTTGATTAAAAAAAGAAGAATCATCAAAAGTAGCCTACTAAGGCACATATATCCTCTTGCAAATCTACATGAAATGGATTAAGTTGTTACTTTCTGCAGCTGACCATTAACCAGTCTTCAGTCAGGAACTATTGCTTCCAAGTATAAGCCATCAGATGACTGCAGTATCAGCAGGGACAGCTATAACTAAGGATGGCAGCAGCCTGAGCGAAAATGGCTGAGAACTTCTATCTCCATGCAGGACATTTTCTTAGGTATACCCCACTGGCTTACCTGCAGAGTGCCAAGCATCCATGGCGTGTGGCATCCTTTTATGTCACCTCTCATAGATTATGCAAGAATACACGTGACCATCACATAAAACCAGATACATAACATTTCACTGCTGCTAAAAAGGGAAGAATACTCCACTCCTTGGTATCTCAGCTCTGAGCTCTGCCTGAATACCTGTGACACTGCCAAAGTCTTACCACAGACCTACTTAGGCTAACACACGCCTACACACAGACTCCTTATCACTCATCACGTACAGTATAAACTTCTAAACTCTTGTACTGCTAGCAGTTGCAGCTGTAGAGAATCTTTTGCTGATACACAGGATTTCACAGTATAGTATCAGCTCCATGAAAGGAAACTTCTGCTTACAAAAAACTAAGACAAAATGACCTTAAATTAGGAGGATCTCATTTTCTTGCAAAACAAACATGTCCTGACAAGGGCTCTTGTGTTAGCCATGTCTCTATATTGAAGCCAGAGGAAGTTATCACATAAGAAGCACAGCATCGACACCATAAAAGACAGTGTCCCAGAAATAACAGAGAGATGAAACCGTCCATCAAGGCTCCCATTGTCCCAATAGGACAGTGCTTGGACTTTGAAGAATCAGCAAACAGATGTACCACTGATGTGAGGAACAAAACTGCTTATTGCTTACTCTATCTTGCTATACTTGCATACAATATATACTCTTTAGCAAAGATTTTGAGTGTCCTTCATACAATATATACTCTTTAGCAAAGATTTTGAGTGTCCTTGTCTCCATCTTTAGTGATGATCTTGATCCTGTAAAATGCAATGCTCATTGCAACATTCCTGCAGATACCTGGAACCAGACTGGCACATGCTGAACTCCTTAATAAGCCCCAGATCACCTCACTGATATTGACGAAAATGAACCAAGAAAGAAAAAAAAGGTATTTTTTTTTCCTAACAATTTAGAAGATTGAGTGTTTCACAGAAGGGTCCAATAGGTCCATAAGCTGCTGAAAAAACAGAAGGCATGTAGTGGAAGACGGGTGGGAAGGGTGGAGCAACACTTCCCTCTTTCAGAAGCAGCAGCAAACACATCAGTCAAATAAATAATTGGCTGTGAATCCACTGAACTACAGCTAACTACTAATTATGGAATTCTGAAACCTTTCTCGTAGCAACAAAGATGTACTTACTGGATGTCTCAGAGTGCACAGCTCATATAGAATACATCCCAGAGACCATATATCACTGTAGGTATAGAGAAAGATGAGAAATTTTGAGCCAAAAATACAATTTAATATCCTGCCTAGAAAAAGTGAAATGCATTGTGTGTACACAACTGAATTGAAAAAACTAAAAATAAATGTAAGTAACCATAAAAGACAATACCATTATATGTTTAACATCTCCAGTGGAAATTATCTTGCTAATTTTGTCCACCCTGATGTAAAATAGAATGACTGTCATACAACTGTAGTCAGCTTTTTATTTCCAGAATGTCTCCTAAGCAATTTGCTGCAACAATATTTATCCTTCCACACTTCAAAGCCTTTGTCTTCCACAGTCCTTAACATCAGATAGCAGACACACAATCCTAATTCTGAGAGTTGGAATTCTCGCCTTGCCAATGAGAATTCTCCTACTGAGAAAAAAAACATCATCACCTTCCCCCCAAAGTGAGTACTGCCACCTGCACAAGAAGCAACTGATGCCTTTCTTGCAAGAGGAGCAGAAAAAACTCTAAGCGCTAGAAGGTATTATTCCCTCCTGTGGAAAATGAATCACTTAGCTCAGGTACAATTAGGGTCACAAAACAGATCTTAGGGGAGGGGAAATAAAATGACAGTATTTTCGAGTCCAGGAGGCAGCTGTAAACACCATACTATCAAGATGCTCTCATTTCTTGCATAAGGACCAGAATAATTGGGATCTCTAAATTAAGTCATCAGTTCTGGAGCCATTACCCCTACATTATCAGGACTGGCAAGAAGAACTTAAAAATAAGACCAGCCAAAAAACTAAGACCGGCCAAAAGACACAAACACATACATATGTATGTGCATACATACACACACAAACACACACTCTTCCAAATGCACAGGGAGGTCTGCACACCAGTTTTCAAACTTTTAAGACTAAAGATATTGCACACCCAGTTACCTAAGTAAAGAGGCGTTTTCATCTTAAAAAAACTGTAATTACCTTTTTCTAAATATTCTTCAGCTCAGTATCTTCTCCAAACCAAATACGGATAAGCCACAAGGCAGACTGAGACAATAATAACAAGACATACATCAGTCAGGCATTATTTGTGACCACTGAAAACACAAATACCTTTTGTTGTTGTACGGCATGCTTTCCCATATTTCTGGAGGTACGTAATAAGGAGTTCCCACATATGTGCAAGCATATGACATTGGACTAGTGAAACGACAAAGAAGAAACACCAGGTGAAAATTAATTATTTAAGAGATCTGTACTATTTATCAATGGTAAAATAAAACTTTACACCACTGTGATCAGTAGAGATATCCACATACTGTGCAAGAAGGTGTGCAGATCCAAAATCTCCCAATTTGACTTTTCCACTTTGAGTGAGGAAGACATTCTGTATTTCAAGAGAAAAACAGATTTACATACTTAAATATTCTAGGAAACATTTCTGTAGTTTGTGTATACAGAAAACACAGTGACAATCACTTCTGGTATTTTATCTTTATATTTATTTTTACTTGCTTCTCCTAATATTTCTACCAAAAAAAGGTTAAGAACTATTTTGTTTAAAGGGAGATTGGAAAGTTATATGGGCCTAAAGCCCCAGCATCAGTAGCAGAGGAAGAATCAGAACTTAGAAATGCCTTAATCTCTATGCTGTACCCAAACTACTAAGGTTCCCACTTCCTTCTGAATTTCTATCTTTCTGCTAGGAAAGACTAAAAAAGAAAAAATGAGAGGTGAGATATTTACAACTTGCATACTCCATACACATTTTATACTTCAGTCATTTTTTTAAATTATATGCAGTCTGTCACAAGGAATTGGCTCTATCAGCAGTGTCGATATGAAGGGTACAGCTATAGTTAGATGGTGTTTATGCCCACAGTATTACATTATCCCATACATTCAATGATTTCATTTACCTAATATTCTTCAGACTAATTGAAAAACACAGCATGTAGCAGCAACAGGAAATTATGAAAGAGGCAGTGGAACTTTTGCATGCAGAAGAGAGTTTATTAATGGCAACAAAACTTGTTCTGTTCACCTTGGATTTGATATCCCTGTGCAGCACATGCTTATCATGAATGTGCTTCACACCCAGGCACATCTGCACAAACCAGTGAAGGATCTGAAAAGAGTAACTAAGAGTTATAAGAGCTCAATGCTGTATAAAATGAATACTTTACAAACAGATGAAAAACTATGAAGAAAGAAAAAAAAACAAACCAGAACATGTTCAAAATATCTGGAAGTTAAAAGAAACTCTAGTATAATGGCCTCCAGTCAGCATGAAAGACTGAATTCTTTGAGGTAAAATATATTTTAACATAGCAGAAGGCATGTTTGCTGCCTGTGTCTAGAAAACCCTAATAATATGTAACAATAACGAAGATAGGGAGTCACTACATGGCACTTTATAAGCATGTCAATTAAAATTTCATAGTAAATTAGCAAATTAAAAAAAAAAAAACCACAATGAGATAACATACTGTTTCCTAAATGAAATGCATTCTTTTTAAAAGTACAAAATAAAGGTCTTAGATATGCTTGACCAATGTAAATATTAGGTTAGATGAGGATTCCGGTCTTTTAATTTTAACTAAGATGATGCTTCTAACTGGGGCGGGAAGTAGTTTTCAATCACTACAATGTCACTTTGGACCTTCTCTTAAGTAATTTTATAGCCTTTGTGACAAAAGGAGTTAATGCTTGCTGAATGATTCAAACAATTAATTGCTACGTAATAGGCAGGCGTTTAGTCTCCTGGCTAGTTTCATTTACCTTACCAGAGTGCTTTATTTACTTGTCATTTGCAGTACCTCTTACTGTGCTTTAAATCCCAAATGCTGAAGTTTGTGATAAATTCTTACTTAATTGTATAAATTTATGCATGCAAACCTGAATGTATTTTTCACATGGCCTGCACATTTCTTAGACGCAGACAGCAATTTCTTTCTTATTCCTTTCAGTCCAATTTTTACCTGGTTCTGCTGGAAATTACCGAAGAAATAATGCTTCTATTCTATCTACTAAGTGACTTGGTTTCATTTAAGGTACTTTAAGGTGTTGGTATATCTATAATTTGTTTAATGTGGTGTAGTGTGCTTCAGTTTATATGAAAACAGATTTCTAGGTCCTCGGATCAAAACAATGTCTTTTCTTACCGTATCTTCAGGGAACAACTTTCCTCTTTGCTGTTTAATCTTTTGCATTAGATCTCCATCATCACAATATTCCATCACTATATACAGATGTCCATCAGCTAAATTTTAGGTAATTTAAGAGTAATTAGTAATTTCATTAGCAGGGTAGGTATATTATTGTTACTCTAAAGCTCCGACTACATGCTATGTATTATGCATTATAATAAACAAGTATCTTGTTTATAATGTGTACTATACACAAACACAAAAAGTAATCTTGATTCTTCAGGAGTGTGCGATTTTAAATAAAATAAAGATATTCTAAGTTTTTATATTTACCTTCAAATGATTCTTTATAGGCAACGATATTTGGGTGTTTCATTTTAGCCAAAAGAACTGCTTCCTTCCTAGAGTTCTCTATATCAGATGAAGACTGAAAATGTAAGTACACTCATATAAATGTCACACTAATGGATTTTTATATATACACACGATGCACCTCACCTTCCAAAAGGAAAATATTTTAAAGAATTGTTCTTCAGTTATTTTAAAAATTAATTCAGAAACACGAAAACCGCATAATTTTTAAATCTATCATTTATTACTAGTTGAAGACTTCGGTTTTTGGGGGGTTGGTTATTTTTTTTTAATTTGAGAGGGTATTTTCCTACTTCAATTAATGATTTTTTCTATTTTAACAATGCAGAGCTATGTAACAAAGCAGCACATACTGACTTTGGACCAGCTGACAGTCTATACTGCATGAACTCGTTATAAAGCCAAGTGCCCAGGTATTAACTGAGCTTCAGCCTCGATAAAGCCAGTGCCTCCCATTTTGTCATTTTTTGGTTAGCTAAGTACAGAGGAGGTAATCTGAATAACATTACCAGCATAATAAGAGTTTAATTTCCTCACTAGCTATTGCAGATGAAATCTGCATTCTAGTGAAATCAATGGAAATCCAGCCAAGGGCACCAGAAGAACAGGGGTTTCATTCTGGTGTCTTCCTATGTGCTACACTTCCTAAAGGTAACCATACAACTTCTGAAACAGATCAGATTTTGCTGTTTTACTTATTATCAACAACATCGACTCACACAGAGCTATACAGTAGCCATTACCAGGCAGGCAACTGTCTAATACACTAAACTCTCAGTAAGTGTTCAGCACTTCAAAACTAAATCCAGAATGATTTATTTTTAAGTGGTGGTGGAGGTGCTGTACACATCACACTTACCACAGGAAGTCTTATTTCCTTCATGGCGTACTTCTGGTCACTGATTCTATGACGAACTAGGAGAGCTCTGCCAAAGGATCCTTCTCCTAGTACTTTCAACACTTTGTATTCTTCCATGCTTTATAAGCCTAGGTCCAACACTTCTCTTCGGGCAGCCTCTTTCACAGGATGATCTTCTAAACTTTGTGATGACCTCAATTCATTTTTTAAATTTGTTGTTTATAATATGTGTGAGAAGAAACCCCCACAAAATAATGAGAACAGGTGAAAAACATAGTATGTGGGTACCTACAAGTGTTCAGCACTACCATTAATATAATTCCAACCACTTTCATTGTGATTTTGCTGAAAATAAGGCCTTCAGAAAGTTCAACTCAAAAGTATTGTACAGTGCACCTCTGCAAATTTTTTTTTAATTTTGAATGCTAAATCTCTTTGAAAATGTAAATTACAGCTGTACAACTTAGGATCTTTTCGCTACCTGCACTTCTGCAGGTGGTTTCACAATGCTGAACAGAACTCACAGGCACAAAAATATAAACAGTCACCTAAAATATCGTAAGCAGGATCAAACTGGAAAAAGTTATTGGCATTCATGTACAAAGACCTCAACAACTGGCAGGTTTAGAATGGAACGAAATGGAATGGAACAGTATAGTTCAGCTGGAAAGGACCTGCAACGATCATCTAGTCCAATTGCTTGAGCAATTGAGGGCTGACCAGAAGTTAAAGCATGTTATTAAGGGCATTGTCCAAATGCCTCTTAAACACTGACAGGTCTGGGGCATTGACCACCTCTCAAGGAAGCCTATTCTAATGTCTGACCACCCCCTCAATAAAGAAATGCTTCCTAATGACAAGTCTGACCCCCCTCGTGACACAGCTTTGAACCATTCTCACACATCCTGTCACTCAATTCACAGACTATGTGCTTTTTTTGAAACACTGGTACTTTTAAGTTAGTTATCCACGATTCAAACGTCGCTTTACATATATAGCTGTGCACAAGCAGCGTTTTAAAAGGCCGATGAGTTGTTTTTAGAAGGCACAACAAGGCTTGCTTCTCAAAGAATAAAACGCCGATTTACTCAGAGGCTGAAAAATAAACACACTGATTCATTTACTTGAAAACTCTGAAGGCACCTAAGTGACCACTAAGGATGGTGGATGGCTCCTTTACCCTGCGGGGGGGAGGGGAGCCAAAACCCGCCCCAAAGCCCCTCAAGGCCCGCCGGGCCCTCAACGCGCGAGGCAGTACTCACCTCAGAGGGCCGCGCAAACCGCCAGCGCCTCCGGGAAAAGCCCTCAGGCAAGCTCGGCGCTTGCTCCACGGCCCAGCCGGGTAGAACCGCCGTCCTCCCCACACCGGGCTGGGCTGGGGAGGGTCGGGAAGGAGGACGGGGCGCTACCTCGAAGACCGGGCGGGAACACGGGG
>JANZLQ010000008.1:32287802-32298369 GCA_026212715.1 Elanus axillaris
CTCCTGTTCCCGCCCGGCCTCGGTGCGGCCATGACAGCTCCGCCTCCCATGGAGGCTATCCCACTCTTGTTCCTCAGAACAAGCCACTGGGGCTTATACATGGTATTTATTAACAATAAACAGCACCCCACACAGTCGGGAAACGTAATGTAGATGCAAAGAGCACGTGCCTTCCACAAACAGAAGATTCTAGCTAGCCCTAAGGACCCAAGGTCTGTTTTAAGAGCTGAAATCTGAATGCTGTGCTAAGGTTTAAGTTACAGTTCATGCAAACTCCATAGGGCAACACTCATGTTCTGCTCCTGCCGAATGTGGAAAAAAGTTCACAATGTTCTGCTCTGACAGATTTGTTCCAAGAACAGATTAAAATAATTTTCAGAATTCTAGTTTCAGGCTTATGGCCACATTCTACAATTAGTTTCCTGCTTAAAGCCCATAAATAAAGGACAAATACAACTCAGTTGATTAGTTTAATAAATGTACCATATTACAGACTAATGCAAAACAACATTAGAACACAGTCACATAGTAATTAGTGTATCAGACCTCATCTAAGGGGAGAGTACATGGTCATGAACAATCCCAGTAACTAAAGGGATTAAACTCAGTTTTGTTGGAATACCCCCTAAAAAAGGATACAACAGTTTAAACTTTGTGTATGCCTTAGTAGCTGGTTTTAGTTTTCAAAACAGAATGTTGCTGTAGTGGACACTACCCTATTGGAATGCCTACATTATTTTTGTTTCTTAAACTAAAAGTTAGATTATGCAATTCTAATTGCAAAAAGAAAACTGTAGATATTAGCAATATACTAAAATCAAACTGTTATATGAAGTGTTAAACCCAGTCCTTAATTCAATATTTAATGAATCACATTTAACATGAAGACACTGATGTTTATAAGTACTAAACAGACAGGGTTTACCACAATCTTGAAAAGGCAGAAACAAATTCAAAAGTTTAGTAACTCAGGCAGTCAAATTTCATCTTAAGCCATCCATGCAAGTTTTACATAGCTCCTTTCTCACAACTACTAAACCCAAACACTCTCCAGCTACCCTTAAAAAGGATCCAATCTTTAACCCCCCTGTAATGCTACTTTTTACTCTTCTACTTCAGCACTTGTTTCTTTGAGCACAATGCTCTGTTTGTGGATAAATTCGGTGGCTTGTGATTCCCATTCTCCCAACTGTTCAAATGAAGAGACACTTGGATCTTGATCTTCAACAGTATCCAACAGCTTACACATCTTCTCTCGAATGCGTTGAGAGTATCGCAAAGGGGTTACAATTTTCAGGTCTTTAGCACTGGAGTCATTTGCCTCATGGTTCATCTTCACACTTAGGAAAAGAAAAAAATAATAATCACTAAACATAGGCATACCATCAAACAAATTACCTCTGTAGCATCTAGCAGAAACAGCCAAGCCATGATTCCTATTCAACTTTTTCCCATTCCCATAGACAGAGGAAATGGGAAGCAAGCCCTTTCCCATTCATACAGTGAAATACAGATGTACAAACTCTTTTCTTGGGCAAAATATTTTCATCTGGAGAACCTCCTGAAAAGAGTTTCCAAAGGAAGATACCCTCTCCCATTCCATGACAGCAAAACTGCCCTTCCTGCTATGAGGAATAGCAGACAGCTGCCAGGAGTCCAGCTTCATCAGATGCCAAAGCTGAGCCCAACTTTCCCATGTCTGCTATCTTAGAATAAGCCTCATGGCAAAGAAGCATGTAAATGTGATCTGTTTTGTCCTGAGATTACTACCCAGATTTTTGCTTCAAGATATAATTAAGATAATATTTACAGGACAGTTACATCTTGCTCACTTCTGTGTTGCACAACATACAACCACATCTTCATTTGAAAAGGGGAGGACTGGAGACACCTGCTTTCTCTTTACCTAGCTCGGTGTAGAACTCCTACTGCCATGTGGGCTGTGGGAGGGGATCCTAAACCTAGAATTTATGTCTTTGCCACAAAGAGGTTTGATTACTCTGTAGTGAGGCATTCAAAAAGCAAAACAGTTTGAGTAAACAGAGGAAATTTTTTTAAAAAGACTTCCTTCTGAAGGAAGAGGAAACAATCCTAAAAAGCTAAGTTCTTGAGAGCTCTTAACTAGGTATTCACTGTAGCACCTTGCCTCCCTGTTTCAACAGTATACAAACATTACTGTTGCCCCAGACACTGCAAACTTTCCATAGTTACCCAAAGTAATCTTACCTTTCCAAGTATGGCATGGTAGATGGATTATATCTCATAAAGTAAGATGTGTCATTCTCCTTCTCAGGAGAGAAGGATATGGCTATATCTTCTACCCCATCCTGATTCTGCTCTTCTGTTTCACTTTTTCCTTTCTTTTTTGCACGTTCTTTAGTCTTGCGCTTTTTATTCTTTTTTGGCAAGATCTCTTGTCTTGGTTTCAAATCTAAATCCACTTCTTTTTTGATCACTTCACTGCTAGTCTCTGCCTTCTTGTCATCACTATCTGCTTTTTGGTCATCATCATCACAGCCAAGATCCTTGAAGGCCTCCTGAACCTGCTCTACAGATGAATTTGGTTCCTTGCTGACTTCCACTACCTCACTTAAATGAGCTTCTATCACAGTTCCCCCTAAAATTGAAATATTGAAGAAAGTACAGGTGTGATTAGTTACAACTAAAGAGAAATTAATGTTTTAGAAAGATCTCTGAAATCTCAAAGCTTTAAATGAGTCTGCACAAGTATTTCAGTCTGTTTTAGGGTCAAATAGTTGTCAAGTTATGTTATACTGAACAGCAATGTATATGGCTACTTTGCTTCCAAAATTGGAATATTTACCACCTCTAACTGACACAATGCCATAACACAACCATGCATCTGCTAGTGCAGGAGTTTGCGTCAGAGGCAACTGATTTTTAGCTCACAAGAATATTTACTCTGATTATCAGGCTAAAATAGCTGGACAACATTGCTTTGATAGAGTTTAAGTAGAAAGCTTGAATATGAAAGCATCACCACTACTTATTTTAACGTGCCCACAGTTGAAAAGGATTAGTTTAGTCAAGGTTGCTTTCAAAGACAATTGAGTATAAAATGATCAGAGAGAAGTTTCCATGAAATAGAATTTAATACGGGCACAAATAGTTTAAACAGTTAGCTTGTATTGCCTGACAAGCCAGACATTTAACTAGAAGAGAGTACTTGGACTTACCATCCTCAGACTTAAAAAGGCTTTCAGTATTTTTTATAGTTTCTATTAGTGTGTGTCGTAGTTCATCTTTAGGCTGGAAAAAAGTTGTATTGTTTTAGAAAAACAATTCCAAAATTAATCATCATTTCAGCTTATTTGGTATAACAGTTGCAGGGAAAGTGGTACAGACCACGTGATGTTCATGTTATAAACCCTTTATTTAATGCTGCTCAGACATAAGTCAGAACACAAGTGAATCCTGCATTTTCTGTATTTGCTACACTAAGGCTGTATTTGATGCCCTGAAACCTTGCTGATATTGAAGCACAGGAATTAAGTCCACTAATAAACATAAAATTAAGTTCTAGTATCACTAGAAACCCAAACCAGAAGTCTCAGTCCTTACTTTCTTCTAGGCAGAACATCATATGGTATTTTGATGATCCTAAACCTTTCTTCTTGAAAGTAGTATCTACAGCTGTTACAGAGCAAACCAGTATTTTTAGTTCAAGTAGGTCACATGGTTCTCCTCCTACTATAAAAGGATTTATTAAAACCAGAATTTTCATGCCTTCATATTTGTTAAATCTCAAACTTCCAGACAAGTGGCTCACCGTCGCTCCTGCCAAAATGGCCTCCTCATAGACAGCAATAAGCTTCTCAAGGGGGCCCATCTGTTCAAGACGCATACAACAGATCCAGTATTTTGCAAGCTTTTTAGCCTCAGGAATGCTGTGCGTCAGATCTTCCAACATGGCACGTACTTCATTGCCTTGACATCCCTGAAGTCAACACAGGAGCAGAGATTTAAGTGCAGTGAACATTTTGAGGTGCTGGATTTGAACTAGAAAGCAAGTATTTTTTTCTTTCTTTGGAGAGTAACCCTGAAAGTTGAAGATGGCAAGTATTTCCAAGACTGAACTATGAACTTCAGCAAAAGAATTGTCATTCACCTGTTCTTCCAAAAGAGAATTATTTATACAGTGTTATAAGAAAGGATAGTAGAATGCATAGACATCTTCAGAACTACTTAAAACAGACTTTCAGAAGTCCAGGCAAGTTTTTGCAAATGCAAACTTGGTTTAGATTAATTGCTTCATAGCTACTCTCATTACATTATAGCTTTTCTACTTTATTATGTTACCATTATTACTGTAGTATTGCCTAATCTTATTGGGTAGTTCAGTAAGTTAGTGAAGCTTAAGTGAGAACTAATTTCTTCAGGTGTCAGCAAAAAGCTACTCTATTGCTTAACTTGGGTAGCATCTGATTCACAGGTCCAGCACACCCATAGGACTTACATGTTGTAGGGATCTGTGTGATTAGAACTTGGTAGACAAGGGACTGAATACCTGTTCGGTTAACTGCAGACATTCCGCAAGAGTCTTGGTGACTTTTTCGCTATGTAATACATGCTCTAAAGAGTCACCAGAAGACAGTTCTTGTTCTTCACTGTTAGACTGGGGTCTCAGAAGAACAGATATAGGAGGTCTTCTCATCACTCTTCCTCTAGATGCCCTCCATTCATCCAGGCAAGCCCTGCATTTAAGAATATTATTAGCTGAAGTGACAGATGTTTTATCACTTTTTACATTGACTGACACTACCTAGGGTAAGTCATATGAAGATGTACTTTCCAGATAGTCCTTGAGTCCTCCCCCTTTAATCCTAAAAGGAATACAGCTGCCATTTAGACCTGTGTGGAAATTTCAGAACCATACATATCACTGCTTTAGGTAGCTATCAGGTCAGAACATATTAATCTCTCCCTTTCCAGCAGCAAAGAGAGACTTAGGCTACAGACCCTTTTTTTTTTTTTTTTTTCCAAGAAAGGGTAATATGTACCTCTGATTTATTCATTTGTGCCACCCTCTTCCCTAATCCCACTTCAAACCAGAAAACTAGAAACTATCTCTAAAGACACAAAAAATGGAGAGCAGCCCAGAAAAAACTTATCACACTGAAACTGAAATGAAACTGATATATATGAAGACTGAATTACACTTATACATTTCATTTCAACCCCATCCCCCTAGACCACCAATTTTTAGTAAATGTGACTTTCTACAAGGAGCTCTACCAAGAACACTAAGTAACTTTTAGATTATGAATCTTCATCCCATCACCTGAGCTGCATTCACCAAACTGAAAAACGTCACTGACAAATGCTCTCCTTCAGTCCATAAACAGGCTCACTTCTAGATACATCCTGCATCAGTCATCTTTTTGTTTTTTAAAAGCAGTGTCATACATATGCAATTCACTTACAGGATTATCTGTCAAGCCTAAAGCTGTCTCAACACTTAGCCTGAAAACCAGACAGCTTGAGCAATATCCCTTTTCTATTTATAATCACACAGGACAAGCTGTAAGCCTGAAGAGCTGCTGCAATTAGTCTGAATCCTGATTTCTCAGTATTAAGTCTACAGTTTCAGTGGGCTGCCCTTGAGCATCAAGTTCAAACACTCAGTTCTCTGAGTGTTTTTTCAGCAAATCTACACCAAGAAATAGATGCAAATAGATATTCTTCAAAAGAAGGTCTAAATACCTCCCAAGAGCAAGCTATAACAATAATTCAGTTACCTTCTCAATTCTTTTGGCAGAACAGATTTTCTGTTGCCATTAATTTTAGAATTCCATCCCAACTTTGTATCAGGAACAACAGAAATTGGTTTTGCTGGAGCTTCCGGTCTTGCATCTTCACAAAAATCTGCACTTTTCTTCACTCCTAGTACTCTGCAGTCAGAGGTGTTAGAAGCAGCTTTCAGTGACTGCGGTCCCCTTCCAACAGTCATTTTTTTGACTGTTACTTTCTTTGGTGCTAGAGCAGATATTGGTTGCTGTTTCTTCAGACTGGACTGTGAGTTAATAGCAGCTTTGTCAGATGGTTTGCTCTGGAATTGGAGAGCACCATTTGGGTTTACAGAATTAGGGTACTTTGTGACTTTGGTGGTCTTCAGAACTACACTACAGCTGCTGGTGGACAAAGAACTTGCTGCTGGTTTGGTGGCAGAAGGACAAAGCTTCTTCTCTGGCAAAGAATTCTTTTCCCCCTGACTTTTTGGTGCTTTTCGGAAGGAGTTTACCTTGGATTGAATAACTTTGCCACGATATGTACCAAGCACTGGTTTCTTTGGTAGGCCAATAGTTGACTTTTGATTTTCTGCCATCAATTTCTTCTCTTTCATTCTTTGCATTTGAAAGGAGGGCTTGCTGAGTGACACATGCTGAGATTTTATTTCAGTAACTTCATCCTTGGAAGCATGATCTTCAGGATTACAGTATGTCCCTGATATGGAATTTGTCAGTATGATTGTAGAAGAGTTTAAAACAACATTTTTCTCTGAGGTTCCATTTGATCGGTCCCATGACAGTTTATTAGCATTCTCTTTATTTTCCTGAAATCAAAAGCATATCCATGGAGATGTTAGAAGTACGTTCATGCTGCATGTTACTTGTTTCCAAAGAGTCTCACTCATTTGCAGGACTAAAGTGATTAACAGTAAATGTCACTTTAAAAGTATCTACAAAAGTAGCCTACATATACTGCATAGAGAGAGTATTTGTCAACTATTTTTGCAGAATTCACATAAAAATCAAATAAGGGTTGTTTAAACACTGCCTTGGAAGTAAGAAGGCCCAAGGGCTACTGTCTTCTTACAGAAACAAAACTCTCAAGGCAACTGCTGGCTTTTAATTGCCCATATCACCTTCTAAGGAGAGTCATACAGTAGAAACTTGCTTTAGGCTGTATATAGTCAAAAGAAGTATCGCAGTTTGCATACCCCATCGCTTAATGGCAGCACCATTCCTCTGCTTAGTGTGGATAGCCTAACACAAGGTAGTGAGTAAAGCCTTTAATTAGGGAATTAGGTAGGATATGTTACCAGAAGAGGGAGAATTTTTCTTACTAACAAGCTGTAGGATACTGTAGTTAAGAATAGACACTTGAGTTTTATATGGCTTTACTACTCTCTGAAACTCTAAACCCTATGCTCTCAGCAAAACTCTAGCCCAGAGGCTGTGAGAAGTAGCACCTAGTCTTTTCCTCCAAAAAAAAAAATGTTCTACAGAACCTAATTCAGCATCATCCAAGCAGCAGCTTATGGAATACTGAAAGATCCAAAGGCAGGAAAAAAAAAAAAATATATGAAGGACACATGGAAGTCTGCAAAAGCTCATACTCTTCTCCTTTAAGGAGGATGCCCTTGAACTGTAAGAAACTACTCATCTCACTTCCAGGTCTGTCATTCAGGCTTCAAAGTTAGATTTGACCAAGCCAATAACTAGAGTTTGAGTACAAGGGCTGTTGTTTCAGGAAGCTATGCAGTTTAACTCAACTTTAAAGTCACATAAGACATTTAGACAGACCAAAATATCACCCTTCAAGAAATTTCTAAAAAACCTTTGCTCTCACTTTAGGAATTTTTTTCCCCTCAACACTCAGTTTTGAAGTTTTAAGTGTTTTGCTTTCCTCCTCAAATAACACCAGGTCTCTCACATCTTTCAGAACCCAAACTCAAAACCATCTAATGAGCACGGGGTTTGTGCCCCATTCTTTTCCTCATCTGTCCCTGAGAACAGGTCTGGAGAAGGATCTGTGTTTTGCCATTTCTAAGAAGTGCAACCATGTGCATCTTAATTCTGGAAAAGCGACACAAAATAATATAGGGAAAAACATTCCCTTGAACTCCAATTAGGTTAAAAAAAAACCAACCCAAAACCACAGAAATGCAAGTTAGTTTTGTTGTTTCCTTTTTTTCCCCAAATAACAGAGTACAATAGAAGAATTCTCTACTCTGACAGAAGACCTTGCTCAGATTTTAAGTAAATTCCCCAAGGACTGAAAATATATCCAAAAATTTCTGAGAGTCTCAAGAAAAGTTGTTAAAATTTAATAATTCTTTCAGTAACAATGGTGTCCTCTTTAACCCTGTCTCCAGTCAGGTGCAAGCTGAATATCAGTATGATCTGTTATATATAGTAATGCAAGAGCTATCCAAAAAGCATATAATAAGCAGTCACTGAATAAAGTCTTAACAAACTGCACCTCTGCACCTGCAAGCTTCTCATGCTCTGGGAGTCCTATATCTTAAACACAGTTTGAGTGTAATGTAGTCACAGAAACAGAATGCCACCAGTATTTGAGTATCAGTCAAAAACTTACCATTTCTGGCTTTGGAGATATTGAGAGCTGTATTTTGTCTTGCACTTTATTGCTAGTTGCTCTTCTAGTTCTACTACTGCTTAAAAAAATAAAAAGATATCTTAAATCATCCTGCAACATCACAAAGGAATATATTTTTAAAGTAAGTTCACATGGTCCAGGTGGCAGTCTGCAGGCTGAATTCATGCTGAAACATTTCTGTTCAGCTTGTACTCTTCCTCCAGAAAATATAAATGGCTAAGCAACCACTGATCAGGGCCCAGGCTGCAAAACATCCCTTCTTACACCATAAAGAGTTGGCTAACAGAGGGGAAGAAAACCGAACAGACCCTGTTTACTGCAGGGGCCATTCTCATGTTTAAGGATGAGCACAAACCTATCTGGCCTGATGCATCTGCTACAGAAGGTCAAGTTTCTAAATGCTGCAGTTGAGGGGAAGGGGAAGCAGCACAAGGAGTTGAAGCTCAGCTACTGCAATCAGAGGCCAGGCCATTTGAGGTGAGTCTGAACAACGATACATAGTTCCTACCACACTGACAGGTTCCAAAACCTGCAGTCAGGCACCAGAGCTCACATCAGACTACCCAGTGAGTAGCAAACCCACCAAGACCAGTATTGTCTCTTAGCAACTATGAAAACATATTGACAGCTCAGAAGAAAAACATCTCAGTTTAAAGTTAAAAATCCAAATTCTTCCTCAAATGCCTCATGATTGTGGCACTATTGCATGGGACTGAAAATTAACATTCCAGTTAGCAACTGTTATCTTTGCATCAGATTTATGGAAGACAGCCTGGTTGAAAATGAAGGTGAATTAGTGAAAATAAAGATAACTAGTGATTTTGAAATGCTGCAAAAAGCAGTCTGCATCATGCTATCGCCTCCATGTCACCTGCAATGGAGAACACTTGTTAAGGGAACTGAAGTTAGAGAATCATAGAATCATTTAGGTTGGAAAAGACCTTTAAGATTCAGCTCAGCCATAAACCTAACACTGCCAAGTCCACCTCTAAACCATGTCCTCAAGCGCCACATCTACACGTCTTTTAAATACCTCCAGGGATGGTGACTCAACCACTTCCCTTGGCAGCCTGTTCTAGTGCTTGACAACCCTTTTGGTGAAGAAATTTTTCCTAATATCCAATCTAAACCTCCCCTGGCACAACTTGGGGCCATTTTCTCTTGTCCTGTCACTTGTTACTTGGGAGAAGAGACCAACACCCAACTCACTACAACCTGCTTTCAGGTAGTCAACAGTGTGGAACAGTGATAGCCTCACAAAAGGGAAATATCTGCAAAATAAAAGCTTTAGTCATACGTACATAAATGATAGTCTTCTGTTAATTCATTGCTTAAAACTATGAAAAGCCCTGGAATTTAATAGCCAGAGAAGAAACTGAAAACAAGGAAAAGTAACGTAGATCAAATTTTAAATCCAGAGTATTGCTACAATGAAAGTACTTGGCATTGATTTTCCAACACAAGGTAGCTACAACACAACATGAAAGCACTTGCCTTTTCCTGCTACACAAGCAAGTCTTTAACAGATTATACTTGTCATTTAGGTGTATTTTATATTCAAACGACATTGTTCAGTTAGATTTGTACTACCAAGTAGTTCTTGCTATTGAACATGGGACCATGGCACCTCAAGTATACAAAATGGGAAGTAAAGCTTCCCATTTAGAGGGGAACAAATTTCAGGCTGAAATTTACCATTTGCAAAAACACTGCTACACCATGAACTAATGTTAGACCTAGAACCTTCTGTATTCCTTCACACCGCTGTCTTCTCTAAAGAAACTTCTGTTGGTTATTAGAAGCTCTTATACTAAGTGTTCAGACTTTAGACAACAGCAGAAAAATTTAAATACAAGTCAATAAAAAGAAGCACTACTAACTGGTGATAGGTGCCCACATTCTGTTTGCAGAACATTATGTCATCCTGCTGGCCATCACACAGGCTGGGTTTTATTACAGTATATTTGCTTTTAGCAGAAAATAGTGAATTAGTAACTATAAAAACACAATGAAGCTAAATCAAGTGGATTGTGAACACATACAGTATAGCCTGAGTAGGAAAGGGGGGGGTGTCGTGGTTTAACACCAGCGAGCAACTAACACCACGCAGCCACTCACCCCTTCCCCCCCCCCCAAGTGGGATGGGGGAGAAAATCGGGGGAAAAAAAAAGTAAAACTCGTGGGTTGAGATAAGAACAGTTTA
>JANZLQ010000008.1:32298469-32331392 GCA_026212715.1 Elanus axillaris
CTCATACTGAACTCAAAACACAGCACTGTACCAGCTACTAGTAAGACACTTAACTCTATCCCAGCTGAAACCAGGACGGGGGGGCAGGGGGAGTTATTTGTAGAAGGAAGGTTATAGAGGCAAACAGCAAAGTGGCATCTGAAATAAGAGCTCTGCCATGAAGGTATCCTGTCCAGTCTCAGTCTAGAGGAGCAGATAATATACTTCATGAATTGCATCTAACTTTTAGTATTTGCTGACAATAAAAGGACTTTAGGAAATCCATGTGGTCACCAGACTATTGCATAGTCTCACCTTTTGGTTGAAGTTCTCTGCAAGAACTGCTATTTGTGTTTTTCCCTACCAACCACAGACCTTTCTAAAGGAATGTAAGCCATAGCAGAAATACTACCTGATTGATGCCTGGTTTTCTTGAATGGGCAGGACAGAAAAGGTCTTTTTTCTTGATAGATATTCTTCAACTTTTTGTCGTCTTTGTTCTAGTGGGTTTAAAAAAAAAAAAAAAGATGTATTATGTTTTCAGCTAAATAGTAATGCCAAACTTTGTCTTTTAGAAAAAAGGAAATACAATTACAAAAGCATCAAGACATTATACAATATACACTGTGGATTAAGAAAGTCTTTAGTTTGATATTCACATTTAACGATGTCTTACATTCTCTTATTTATTGAGAAAGGCTCTATTCAAGGGACAGTTGAATGTAATTTCACAGCTTTACAAGATGGCTGTTTCACTGCATTAAGCTAAAAGAAACATGATTTTGTGATGAGACGAAGTCAGGCTCGCTCTGTTATCTTCTGGATTCCTGTCCAGTATTTCACATACTTACTGTTGGTTCAGCAAACACACTTTTCACTTGTTAGAGTAGTAAGGTAAATATAGCACACATGAAAAACACCATGCACATGAACACAACTGACCACGTGCAAAATTACTTCCGTTGTCATCTGGGCATCTGCACAACTGTTGGACCAACAGGGAATGTTAATAACAATAACAGCACAAAACGATCCTGAAAAGGTCTTAAGCCAGCTGTCACTGTCTTAATATAGAAAGTTGTTCAGAACAGGGTACTATTTCCCATGTTTTGGTTGGTTGACTGCACACCAAGGACTTACATTCTTCATAGGACTACACTGTTGATCTTTTTCAGAGACCTAGTGACCTTGGCCTGCTGGAAGCAACTGGGGTAAGATGGTCCTGCCACCCTAGGCAAGCTAGTCAGTCTAGACAGTTAAGACTCCAAGTCTTACAACTGTTTCACATGCAGTGGGATGTGAGAGCAAGACTTTAAAGCATTGTCTTTGCCTCAGAACAACAATTCCTTTGTGGCATTTGGGAACTTGTGGCATTGCACCATCCTCCATCATAGACAGGCTCATTCAGCAGTGGAAGTCGTCAGTGAACTTGCATATAAATCCCAACTTCTGCCCCTCCTAGGCAGGCATGAGGCACCTTTTGAGTCTCTTTGCACCTGTTCTCCATCCTTCATATTTTGTCTTGCCCATTGTTCTTGATTCACACTTCAGAAATCTCTGCATGGTTCATTAAGATATTCCCTTAATGCTGAGATATTTCTGTATTACTGAAGTTCAGACTGTAGCGACTGCTAAAACATTATTGCTTTTGAGGACCTAAATGTTAATCCTGAAAAGAATTAAGCACTTGATTGTGCACTCTCCATGGTAAAAAGTTGTCCTCCCACAGAATGGGGTAATTACCCTGAGGACCTCCTCCCAGTATGGGAGAGCTGAAAAAGGCAAGTTCTTCCTCACGCACTGACACACCAAAGCCTGAAACGCACAGCCAGCAGAGTGGCTTGAGACTTAGGCTTGCTGCAAGGCTCTGTTTCGTTTAGGATATAGAGCTTTTTTAGCACGCATGTCCAGGCCCACGCTGAACAAAGCCCGAGAGGCAGCGTACGTCACCTGCTTCTCGTCACCTGCTTCTCGAGGCGGACACCAGCTGGTACACCAGCGGCGGACCGGCCAAGCGATGCCGCACGGCAGCGAGCTCGGGGTGCACGCTGAGCCCCCCGGGCACCTTCTGCTTCAGAAACTCGGCTCTCGGCGGCTCCGAACAGCAAAGCCCAATCAAAACCATTCCGTTCGTACAACTCGCAGAATCCAAACCACTCAGAAAGTAACAGAGAAGAGCGCTGCTCTAGGTAGGAGCATTTGCTTGTTTCAATAGGCTGCCTTTAACTTAATGTGTGCCTTCCATCGTGAAGGAAGGCTTTCGCCCCAGGAGCCCTGCCTGGCGGGGACAGCACCAGCACCGGCCCCGGCCCCGCGGAGGGAGGAGGATGGAGTTTCACAGACCCGGTCGCAAGCTCCGAGGCCGCGACAGCGGGCGCGGCTGCCAAGACCTGCCCGGTCCCCAACCCCGCCTGAGGCGCCTGTTCTCGCCTCCCGCTCCCCTCTCCCACCGGCTCTTACCCAACCCGCCGCAGCCTTACCCAGAGCTAGACAGGGCGCTAATGACAGACGGCCCCGGCAGCGAGCAGAGCCCGGTCCAGCCCCCGCCCCACGGCCTTACCTCGGTAGGCCGGCTCGGACCTGCGGCTGGCTGGGAGCCGAGAAGAAAGATATGCCGCCATAGTCACCCGCAATATCGAGACGGCTGTGACGGCCGTTTGAAACACGCGCCGCAAAGCACCTTCCTGATTGGCCCGGCCGCGGGTCTTAAACTGGCCAATGGCGAGCGGGAGGGCTGTGCCGGCTGCGGCGCCCGGGCCGGCGGGGGACGCCGGGAGGGCGGGGCAGGAGAGACAGCGAGGGGCGGTGGGAAGGAAGATGGCGGCCGCTCCTCAGGCCGCCGCTAGGGGGCGCGGAGCGGCCGGGGATGGGGCCGGCTCGCCCGGCGGCGGCAGGCAGGGAGTGGCGGTCGCGGCCTGGTCCGGCGGCGGCACGGAGGGAGGGGAAGGGGCTGCGGGCCCGCCATGGACAGGTTCGCGTGGACCAGCGGGTTGCTGGAGCTGGGGGAGACGCTGGTGGTCCAGCAGCGTGGTGTGCGCCTCTGCGACGGGGAGGACAAGGTGATGGGAGCGGCCCTGCGCGGGGCCTGGCGGCGCGGCGGGGGCCGAGGCCGGGGAGGCGGAAGAGGCACGGCCGTGGGTCCTGGCCGAGGAGGGTGGCAGGGGATGTAGCCGTGGTTGGTGTTGGGCGAGACGAGGGGCGTGAAGGGGCCTGGGCTGCTGGCGGGGCACGGGAGGGCGAGTCCGTTTTTCTCCAGGGCCTGGCAGGGTTTGGCTGTGTGGGAAGGTTGTTCGAGAGGAGATCCAGGCTTTGCGGGACGGCGAAAGACCTCGGACGCTGTGTGCCCCGGGGAGCGAGGGAGGGCTGGCTCCCCACAGGGCCTGTGTCACTGTCGGGAGCTTGGCGTCTGCGGCTTGGGGGCTCAGCGCTCCCCCGGCCAGCGGTCTGTACTCTGGGTCTTCGGTGTCCTGCACGGGCAGGGCTCGCCGCTCACACCTCGGCCCTCCCGCTGGCTGCAAAATGCTCTTTTACGGCCCCGGCCATGGGGGGTGCGCTCCTGCCCTCCGCCCTCACCGGCGCCTGCCTCCTGGCTGCACCGCCGCACTCGCTCTTCGTCTCGTCGGGTTTCCGCACCACAGTGGTTGCACGCCCTTGTAAAAGCCGTGAAAACGCGGCTCAAGTTTTACACGTAGGAAGCAATTCGCTAATGCCGGCTTTCCCCGTGCTGATGGCTGCCTGATGAATAAAAAACTTTGCAACAGTAAAACGGGTAGGAAGGGATGCTCCTGTGTGGTAGGCCGGATGATTTCAGACTCCGCGTAACGGCTTAGTAGCTTGCTTTCCTTTTTTGCATAACTTTTTTTTTGTCAGCAGATAGAGTTCCAAATCCAATAGCACCGTTTAAAATACGATATTTAGGAATGTTTGTATATCTTGTGCAGCATATGGAGGGAGGATCCTTCAGGATTTCCTGGGGGAAAGTTTATGCAGTTGAAAAAGGAAGTTTGTGTATATGCATCTAATCCTTTTATACCAGTTTTCTCCATTGTTTCCTAAACTTCATTTATTGTGTTTGCTGAAAAAAGAGTGTGTTCTCAAATCACTGGCATGTTGAATCTGATTGCTGTATTGTGGTGATGTGTAATGTTTCCAAGATCAGTATTAATGCAACTCACTGGGTAAATTTGTTGTTGATCTGTTCTATTTTTCCTGTTTAGGTGAAATTTGATAGTGGAGTATTACTGCTTAGCACACACAGACTAATCTGGAGGGATCAGAAGAATCATGTAAGTCCTGCTTCTCTCTCTTTTATGTCATTCAGTTGTAAATTCCATGATAAAGAAAAGGTAGTTTGCAATGAAAAGACTGCACATGGAAAGGAGATTTTTCTTTCCTGTCTGTGTGTTTTGTTTTACAAGTATAGTCTATTTTTTGGTTCACAGTGGAAAGAAGATTATGTGCAGGACTGTTCTTTCACCCAATTCTGCTTTAATAAAATAATCATGCAGAGATGAGGAGAGATGGGAATGAATCATGTAAATTTTCCTTTTCTATGGCACAGAAATAGAGCATAAAAGAGTCTGCTGTCATGCGCTAAAAAAAATTGGTTTTGAGACTGAAGTTGAATGTGACAGGGAAATCATAATGTGAACTCCTCTACCATGCTTGTTGCCTGGCAAGACCTTTTCTTCCTCATTGTTTTCGAGTCCGAGTTTCTCTGTCTTCTGCTCACACCACATAGTGCCAGACCATGGTTTGATAATAGGATGTGTCTGGTGGCAGTATTATTTTGTATGGATCTTATCCTCCCAACTGCCTGTACCTGCGCTGAACTGTCCCTGCAATAAGTCGGAACATTTATCCATACTGCTATGGAGAATTGACTCAGAGGTTAAGCGGCAGTATCAGAACAACAGTGTAGTAATACTGCTGTGGAATACTTTGTATCATCAAGCCACAGCCTGAGACTGCAGGCTAGAAATGGGTGAGGAAGGCTACAAACACAAACAAAGCTCTTGATCATAGGCTGTGACAACATGCACCACTGTACAGGCTGCAGTTGAAGAAATCCTCCTCAGAACCAGGTTGGATTATGCTTGTTTTGGACACAATCTTTTAGAAATTTAGCCTTGGAAGCCAGACTTTAGACAGGATGTTCAGATGACAACTTTTCAAAGACTAATTATATTCCACTGGACAAGTTTTGTGTGAGGATAGTTGAAGCACCGCTTGCACCCAAAGGCCGTTCCCTAACAAATGTTACATCCTTGCTGCAAAGCAGGGAGCTACTAAGAGCCCTCTGAAGGTAGGGTCACCAAGGATGTTCTTAATTTGGCAAAGCAGTATATTTTTTTCTTTAGGGATTGTGTGCAGGAACAGTGGAACCATTTTTAGTACAAATTTTTGAAAATGTTTTGAGAGCTGGTCCCCAGTGTGGGGCTACTTGTAAACAAGTCAGGGGTTGACTGTCCAGACCATGACCTATTCTGTATAAAGTAACTTTTTTTTGGGCACAGTCAGTGTGAGATAATTTATCTGTGCTAAACTGTCTGTGTTAATCACTTCTTATTTCTTCATGAGCATCTCCTGTTGAGAGGTGGGCATGTACTGCAGATGCTCTGCTTCTGATCTTCTCACTTGGACTTTTTGCTTGCTTGGAGTAACATTAAGCATTATGGCTGCAGCAAGTGTTACAACTGTCCATATCCTTGTTCTCTCCTTCCCAACTAAAGGATGACATTTGTTTCCTTTCTCTGACTCCTCCCTCTGCTCCTAGGCTACGTGGTTTCTTGTACTCTTCCAAGATCATTGGATTTGCTAAATCAGCAGAGAAGAACCTTGAATAAGAAAAATAATTTTATTTTAACAAAATAATTTGATTTGGCAAAGATTCTGGCAAGTTCCAGGCTTGATTAACTGAAGGGACAGAAACATACGGCCAGCAGATTGGCAAAAATTATGCAGTTCTCATCAGGGGGATATAAATATAAATTACTTTGTTATTGTGGTAAATAAAGCTGATTCTTTTTCAAGCTCTTAGGACTGAAACGTGGGGAGTATAGTGCCCTTTTATCTTCGTGGTGAGTTCTTGGCTAAGCTCAGCTGTGATACAACACCAGCCTTAGAAATTTTAACTAGCTTAACTAGAATAAACTTGTAGAGAGGATTGCCTTTTATTGCGTCAGCAAACTTTAGTAATAAACAGGGTGTTTGTAATTACGTTAACATAGCAAACCTTTTTACAGAAATGGACAGGTGTGTTTTATAGCTGCTGTTGTTACATGCCATCTACATTTGAACAGTATAGAAAATACAATGATTTCCAAAGGAAAAAAATATGTAAGTCTTTTAAGTTTGTTACATAGCTATATTTGTACAATTTAAAAAAATCATTTAAAATGATTAAAATCATAAAATCATGCATAATGTGAGCATGAGACATTACAAAAAAACACCCAAATAAACTCACAGCATTTTTCACACGTCTCTTTTTGTATCCCATCCTTTTGCTTTGGTCACCAGGAAGGGGGGTGATTCTAAGTCCTTGTGCTTACAATAAGTTTGTAAATTTCTTGCTGTGAATTAAATCAATCAATCATTTTGACAGTGTACCTACTATATATAGATGGACTCTTTTGTAATTTTCAAAACCTTTCTTTAACAGAAGTGTCATTTTGTCTATATTTAGTGTCCAGAGCTATGTGGGTATTTTACAAACAGTAGCAGTTCTACATAAGGGCTATAGAATCTGGAGCCATAGAAGAACCTAGATAGCTTGTATTAAGAGTCTTTAAAACAGGAAGTACAACCTGTGTTTTTCCCAGTGAGAGATTTACTCGTTACTCAAGAGTTCCTGCATGTATACTTCCCTAATCTCCAATTTAACGAGTATTTAATTATTCCGTGCAAAGAGGAAGAATTTTGATAGTAGGGACTGAGAGGGCCTCGTAACAGTGTTTGTTGTAACCTGGTCTTAGGCGCACCCTCATGGCAGATGGAAGAGAGCGGCTCAAAGAGGGAATGCAACTTGTGTTTCCTGTATTGTGGGTGAATCTGTCACTCACTAAGCTATTGCATAGAAGATGATGTTCACCAAAGAATATTCACCAAAACAAGACCAGGCACCTGATGAGTTGCTTTGAATTGCTCCCTTGAGCAATTTCTGTCTCAAGTGCATTCAGAGTTTAACCTGGGTAGGTTAGTCTCCTACAGATGGATACACTCTTGTCTCTTGCTCTGCTTTGTTTTGTCTAAAGCACAGTCCAATAAATGTGTGTTGAGATGCATCAACTGCTGGATTAAGCCCTTGGGTGTGGGATAGATAGAGAAATTCCTATTCCACTCAGAGGATAGTCTAGTTTTTTTAGACGTTCAACACTTAAAAGGCTGATGCTTTGGATATTGTTTTAGCTCCCAAAGTAACATCAGTGCAAAAATGTTAAGAAAATTACAAGCATTGTGTACCTACAGGGATAAGTTGCAGTAGTGTGGAAATTTTGGTGTTTACATTTTGAACTTAGATAGTAAAGATTTGTTAAATTCCTGAGTTGTCCTGTGAATCTAGCTTGAGGTGTCTAAAGTTGACACATTGACACTTAAGTTTATTTTTTTGATTAACTAGAACTCAGTTTCAACTTTGTATTAGTTTTTTACCTATATTTCTCTTCAATAGATTATTTCTGTTGTTACCATTATATTTCATATGGAGTGCCTCAGGCAGTGCCTGTAGAAATCCGTAGTGTTTTGTGACTTCGGGAGAGAGAATATGTGTTTTTAGAGGATGAATAGTCAGGATATGGCTTTAATTTCACTTGTGTTTGTGTTGATTATGCCAGGAGTGCTGCATTGCTATACCTCTGTCTCAGATCGTCTTTATTGAGGAGCAAGCAGCTGGGATAGGAAAAAGGTAAGATGATAGTCATTGTCTTTTTCAGATGGATAGTTTGCACATGCATGTTATGTGAGGTACCCAAGTTTATATATTAATTCATGGTAGGTTCCATTTGCAATCTAAGTTTCCAGATTGACAGCCACAAAGACCTGCTTTCCTCACTTGAGGTCAAATGTGTAAGGGAGTCGTGACAAAGCACTGTTTGATGTGATTTGTTAAATAACTGTCATGTAATCGCTAAACAAGTATGTATTCTAGCTTGCCATTTTCATTTGAGTAGTCATAAACAGTGATTTTGCTGGATCTAAATTCAAGAGCTAATTTTAGTCTTCTGCGCCACAGAACTGGTTGGGGATAGAAACTCTGCCAGATCCCATGTTCTATAACTTTTCATTACCATATGATTCATTTTGAGCATGGAAATGCTAGCAATGGTTATAAGGAACTTCAGTGTTTCCATGCACTTGAATAACTAATTCAGTATGGTGTGTGTATAAAGAAGTTTCACAAGAAAAAGAGAAAAAAATATTAACTGGAGAAATATGTATGTAGTTGACATCTGCTTGCAGCTTACAGTCAGATGGGTAAGGTAATATGCTGGGGGTGTCCAGAAGAAATCAGATAATTCACTAATGCTGAAGAAGTCAGGTAAATAAAGACCCATGAAAAAAATTAATTCAATAAAATGAAATGGGAATGGCAGACTTGCAGTCATGCTGTGATAGCAGTCTGTTATGTTCCTAAAATAATGCTATCTCAAGGTTTGTTTTGGTGGTAGTTTTCATTTTAGATTGTTATTTCCATGCATGTTACCTTTGAATGTTGGTTTTGGACAAATTCATATACAGTGTTCGCAAGTGACATATACAAGTGGGATAGAATAAACATAATATTGAGATCTTTTGTTTTCCTGTGACAAAGATAATGTATTTTGGCAGTAGTTACTCCAAGTCAAAAGCCAAATCAAATGACTACTTGATGATTAGTTTTTATCTTAACTAAAAGTTTTTTCAGAAATTATCGCTTGAAGTGTTAAAATTTATTATATTTACTTCTCAAGAATTGGTGGTGAGTACATTTTAAATTTGTGAGATGTTGCAGTTTTAAAGGTTATAGTAGTTTCTATGCAAGATCTACTATAATATTGAATATTGAGTCAAAATACTTAAATGTTGATGGACAAGAGTAAAGCATTATTTGCTGTACTTTAGCTCTTATGTGAGATAAAGTTAATAGAGGTTTTGATTAAATGGTTAACTCTGATTGTAGAAAGTTTTTTTTTTAGATACTATATAAAGTCGCCTCTTCTCTTTCCTTTAACTTTTTATTAGTGCCAAAATAGTAGTTCATCTTCATCCTGCTTCTTCAAACAAAGAGCCTGGTCCCTTCCAAAGCAGCAAATACTCCTACATCAAACTTTCTTTCAAAGAACATGGACAGATTGAGGTAAGTTTTGTACCATGCAAGCCTGACACGTCAGATCTTTGGACATGCTTTTCTCCTCTTGCTGTGTTAGTGATAATTTTCCATGATCTTTCCATGTTTACTTTTGAGGTGGAGTTTTTTCACTACATCCTTTTTGAAGACAAACACTATGAGCCTTCAGGGTTCTATACTTGGTTAAATAATGCAAATAGAGTTCCAAAAATGTCAAGAGGCATTATTAAGCTTTGTCCTTATTTTAGTAGTTTTAATATAATCTTATGCTTCCTTTTTCAATCTTTTAAATTGAGCACAGGATTTTCCAAAATGACATCTCTGAAATCTGTTAGATGTTTAACAGAGTAAAAGATGTTTCTTTGTAGCTAACCTTCTACTGAAGAGGAATCAAGCAACTTATTCCTAATCATCTCTCTAATTTTATTGCTGAACACTTTTTGTTGCCTCAGAGCATTGTTTCATTTTGTGTTGTATACATCTTTATTATTTTTTACCTACACCAAATCTCAAAGGCTTTGAGCATTCTAAAAAAGCAATATATTTTTAAAAGAAGACTTATCCTAAAAAACAAATAAATTGCACTCTCTAAAGACATTTTGCAGTATAAGATCCTCACCTGAAGAGACTGAGAGCTTCAGCTTTGAACAATGAAAAAGTCGTACCTGTTCACTGCAGAAAATCAGATTTTCACCTTGAGTTAGTTATTAATGTCCTGTAAATGCATGTGCTTGATCAGACTTACTTTCATTTCTTTGTGAGCAGTTTTCAGCTTAGGACGAGTGTAGATTTATGCCTACTTATAACTGTATAAGTGTTTTGCCTAATAACATTATTTATTTTAATGTTTGTGTCTGAAAATCAAACTTACTATGCTAACTGGTTACCTAGCATATTAGTTACGCTCCAGATCTTTTCTTTATGACTTCAGAATGCTCTCCTGTGAACTCTGAACAACGATAAGAATGGAATAGATTTTCTTTTTGGATTTTGGTCATACACTTACAGTTTTGGGATACACCTACTATTAACTAATTAACTAATGCCACCTTCTGGTATTAGCAATAAACAAATAAGTGTAATTGATCGTTGTGGTTGTCTTTATATTGTAGAATTAACAGGTCAATAGTAATTGGACTGTTCAACTTTCCTTCCTTTTAAAAGCATGCCTTTGAGCAAACCATGACATTTTTAACTTTAGCTTGGTTTAGAACAGGTATTTTGAATATCTGAAAAAATACTTTACAATAGAAGTACTTATGCAAGTTTAACTAGTAACTACATGGCACGTCCTCTAATGTGTATATTTTTGAAGATTGGACATTGAGAATTCCCAGATAATGTTGTTCTATGGATGTGTAGGTGTTACCATGCTTTGTCTTGCAGTGCAGTTTATTTCATCTGCCACCAAGGTGCTAAAAATACCCAGAGGTACTCTGCACAGTTTATGAAACATCTGTTGTCACTCTTTAATGTTTGTAGTTCTATAGACGATTATCAGAAGAAATGACACAAAGGAGATGGGAGAGCATACCTACTGGTCAGACCGTTCAAGTTAACAAGGATCCACAGGTATGTGCAGAGCTTCTGAGCAGAAACTGCGTGCAATCTCTTTTATTTCCACTTCTTGCTGCCCCCATATACTTCATCTGGCATGCCTCTTTAACCAACACGCTGGGCACATGTGGGAATTCAGCTTTACTTTGCCAATTTCTTCACTGGCATAAATTAGTTTCTCCTTTGCAGTTTTCACCTGATATAGAACACTGTGGCTTCTCTTCCTTGAGTGTGTTTAGACTTGAATAGTTGATAACGAGCTTCATTTTTTAA
The DNA here is from genome assembly GCA_026212715.1 of Elanus axillaris. Taxonomy (NCBI): domain Eukaryota; kingdom Metazoa; phylum Chordata; class Aves; order Accipitriformes; family Accipitridae; genus Elanus; species Elanus axillaris. The sequence goes on from JANZLQ010000008.1 coordinate 32,309,607, forward strand.
TGTAGTCAGACACGCACACACATAATTATACAACTATTACATATATATTTGCATATAATTTTATTCAGCATGAACGATCTAATGAAGCTGAAAAATTTTTGGTCTTAATTGTGATTTCTGTTTTATTTTTTGTGGCTGGAAGTCAAATATATAACATGTAACTTTTATGTAACTCTTTGGGAACTGTGTATGTTTGATTTAAATGTACTAAGTGGACTGTTATGGAGAATCTCTGTGTCATATGTTAGATTGCCTTCTTTAGCTGTCTGCATACTTTGAGGTTATAAACTCTGATAAACATGTAGATGATGTTTCTGTATATGAATATGTTGAATATATGAATATATTGAACATACAATACTATATGAATGAAATAGGATGTTTTAAAGATTGTTCAGTGTCAAACCACATGTCCTCCTTTGCAAATGTAGTTGCGTTTAGACTAATGGGGAAGCCTGTACCCTGCGTCAAGAATCACTTAATGAAAATGCCTTTCCTTCTGTTCTTACTCTTCAGTCTTAGCAAATCACTAATACTGGTGCTAAGCTTTGCAGTCAGAGGTTTGAGGGCTGGCACCACTGCCATTTAGGTATTGGCTCTTCTGAAACACAAAGGTTCACCATCACTTCCATTCTGATACTTCTCAGCAAGGTAAATTAGACTGTACTCTAGCTTGTGTTTCTGTGGCTATTTTTCTTCAGGCTAGATTTCTTGAGGTGATCATGTTTAGATACACTCACACATTTCCACAGCTCTAGTATAGATGTTTATGTGGACTCGGGAGGCTTTAATCAAGATGAGCTGGAATGCTCAGTCTGGATCAGGCTATTAAGCAGCTTCATGTTAATAGCTTCAGTATAATTTATTATCTGTCTACTACAGCAAATTTATACATGCTTTACATTTATTGTTTATTTTTTTACACTGGTTTAAAAAAATACTTTCAAGAAATATATGAAATATTGTATGCATGGTATCAGCTTTTTGGGGGAACATTTCCTGTCTTCTAATGTAAGGTTTTTCACAGTGAGGCGGATGAGAAAACTTAGCATTTCCTATTTTGATTCCTTTCATTATTTTCTTTTGCAGGCAGGAAGAATAAGGGCTGTAGGAATTGTAGGGATCGAAAGGAAATTAGAGGAAAAAAGAAAAGAGACTGACAAAAACATTTCTGAGGTAAATATTACTGAAGTTTCAAGGTCAACCACCTGTCTGAGGCATTTACATTCATTCACACTTTCTTTTGGGGGCAGCTGAGACTATTTATTGGTTTTGTTGAGAAATCTGAATTTATTAAGAGTGTATAATTTACAATTATTTACTTTGTTTAACTGGCTTTTCAATATATGCACAGGTAGTTCATTTAAACAGTTCTTTTCAAGAATTGTTTGAAACTAATGGCCTAATGGTGTGTATTTATAAAATTAATTTGGGTAGAATTAAAAATCTGAGTTCAGTGACTTTTCATCAGGGGAAGCAGAACACAAAGGCATCTGCAGAAAGACTGTTACAAGTTTTGGGTTTTTTTCCTTTGTTTTACAGCTAATTTTGGTTTCAATTGAAAATTTAATATATATTAAGAAAAATACGCTGATCCAAGTGTCTGCACATAACTGTGGTGAAGTTAAGTTTTCAGGTTTTCATCTTACAAATATTCAGTTCTTAAAGGTTAGATTTAGGCTTATAATTACAGTAAAATGCTTTGCAGTCCAGGCATCGGCAAGACGTTACAAGTATCTTTGCAAAATACCTGGGGTAGACGGAGACCATCCTTTTCCCCAGAAACAGCACAATAGGTGAATTCCAGATATCAATACTGATGGACAACAGAGGCAATTAATTTATTCATATATACCTGGGAGCAATATTCTCAAAAATAGTCTGGTTCTGTCTTGGTAGTAGAGATTAATACAGAAGTACTCATAAACTACATGCAACAAATTTGTTCTTGTGGCAAAGCTTTATGGGATTCAGTATGCCACAATAAAAAAGGCATTCACTGCTCTGATACATAAGAAAATTACAGTACCTTTGCAGGCCTCATGCCATTTCAGATACTGGTGGCATTAAACTTTTTCCTTTCTCTTTATGAGGAACATAATGAATGAAGTTCTGTGTGTAGTTCAAAAGGTATTGTGGTTACATGCGTGTGCATATATAGTTCAAAAGGTATTGTCTGGTTATTTTTTCCTTTAGTAGCTTTGTCGGAGTAAAAGGAATCCATTTATACATGTTGTATGAACAGAGGAAAACCATGACTTGTAAAATCCTGCCTTCCTCCAGCTTTAAATGTTATAAATGACTTAATTTAAAAAATGGTGCCCTGGCTTCCAGGAAAAGGCTTCCTGCATCTGCTGTTCACTGCTGATAAGAATCCAGTTCTTTAGCCTTTTGTTTATCTGAGGAAGTTCCTGTTAGGTGTGTGCACATTCCCCTTTGTTTCCTTCCAGGCCTGCCCTTGGTGAGTCAGGCAGAGGAGGAGTTAGACACAGCATGCTGTTTATTTATCTAAATCAAGGGTTCTTTTGATGAATGATGTTTTCATGCAGGTTATAGAGATTAGAAATAAGCTGGGAAAAGCCTTGTTAGAAAACTTTTTGTTGATATCATATACAAGTGCAGAAGAAGGACTTTGATTTACACTAGAGATAGGGAAGTCTGTTGTAAATTACTGAATTTGGCAGATTAGTAAGTAAGAAGAAATATTCCAAAGAGAAGCTTTTGTTCTGATAGTGGTAGATTATTGTTTTATGGTGGTATATTTTCTTTTCTCCTCTTGCACCTAGCTTTGTCCCATTTACTTTTGGATACCTAATGTAGGTACCCCTGTTACAAGGCTAGACTTCTCCAGTCAGTGGAGAAACACTGGCACAATTAGGAGGGATTCAGATGAAAAGCAAATCCTGTCCCCTCCTGGAGGCATCTCTTTCTCTTCTTTGCATGTTGAATCTCAGACCAGTAAGCTTCTAAGTAAGGCTTCTAAATGTAGGTGGGAACAATTGGGTCTTCCTGCACAAATTCTGCTAAAATGTGTCTTTCTAATGGGGGATTAGTCAGAATAAGCTAGGAATCACATAGAAGCAATGGCTAGAAGCTGTAGGCAAGATGTATCTCTGGTCATTTGATATACTCTAACCGAACAACCTTCTTTACTTGTGGCTGGAGAGGTTGGGTGCTGCTGTCAGGCAAGCTTTAGCTGAAAAGGTTCAGGAATTTTTCTCACACTCATTGTTAAAAAAAGGGTGTTTGAAAAGGTTGACCACCTGGGCGTGTCGTCATGTATTTGAGAGAAGTGAGTGAGAAGGCTGAAGGTGTGTTGCTGAGGATGGCAGAAATTAGAGTTACTTTTTAATATAATTGCAAACTCTTCTTTTTTTTGTTTTTTACATCAGTTTTTTAATGTTAGTTGGTTATCATTACTAAAACTTTTGAATTTCAATATACCTTCAGTTTTTTTTAAAGTATGTTTTATTTAAGCCTAAAATTGGCCTTTGTGGGTTGTTACAGAATTGCATTTGAGACTGTAGCAGTTTAACTAAGCTTAATAGACTTGATAGAGTGGTGGTCCTATGATGGATGTCTAGTTTATTACGTATTTCTTTTTGTGGAAACAAACTAAAAGGTTTCTTAGCCTAGAAAAAAATTGTTTTGTACAAATAATTTTTTCCTTTACTCTAGCAGGTATTTTGGTTTTTAGGTCCAACAACTAGAGTTTTCAGAGCATGCTTTTTATCTAGTCCTTATCTTAAATTTATTTAAATCTGGTCATTTGTCTCACAGACCTTATTCATTTTTTAAACTTCTTTTGTTTATTGTGGTAGCACCACTGTTACTATGTATGCTATACTTAAACGAAGAGATGTTGCCTCATCTTTTCAGCGGTTTTGTCTCTTCAGTTAAGCGTACATGTGAAAGCATATACCCTCTTCCTTGCTGATTTGGCATGACAGTTTCTTACTAACTTAGTAACATCTACTGATTAAAGTAAAATTGTCTTGTCAGGAGGAGTACTTCTGTAGCTTTACAGCTAGCTTGTTGCTACCCAGAAACAACAGATCTCCTTGAGTGAGGGTTAACTGTTGGAAGAAAACCTACCACCACCACCAAGAAACCTTCCCCCAGATTTTCGGAGAGCATAATAACCATGGACAGTTTAATCTTTTCTGGGCTTTAGTATCTCATGGTTCCTTCCTATCATATGAACTTCATAAATAATACTGAATTACTGTTCACATACTAGAAAAGTGTGTGATTGATTCTTTTCTTCATTCTTTGTTGTTTATGGATTGTATAATTTTGATTTTAAAACCTGATATAAAATGGATATATCAACCAATTACATACAATATCTGACATTGTAATATACTAATCTAAAAGGAGAGTAGCTCTGATGAATAGCTTGGATAGGTAGACAAAGGCAGCTCGCTGTATCCATGAAGCTGAATGCTGTAATTATACTGATCTGCAGTGTCTGCTTTTCATTTTAGGCTTTTGAGGATCTTAGCAAACTAATGGAGAAGGTATGGCATGTGTCAACTTATCCAAGCAGACCAATGCTTGTTTTCTCAGTTTTAAGCATGCTTTTCTCTTTTGAGCTGAAAGTTGACTTATATATGTGTCTTTCTTGATAGGCTAAGGAAATGGTGGAGTTATCGAAGTCAATAGCTAATAAGATTAAAGAAAAACAAGGTGACATCACCGAGGATGAGGTAAATTAATTTTTTTTAAAAAGTCAACAGAGATGTTACTATGCAAAGCAAAAAGTTATCCGCTTAATACGTGTAATGCTAATGTGTTTTAATTCTACACAAATTAAAAGTAACTTACTTGTTTACTATTAGCTTTTCTTTTGACCCTTTCTTAAAAGCAAAGATTTTACTGCCTTTGTGTAAATTTCTGTATTTTTGACCTCTGCTGGTCAAAAATAAATTGTATTAAGTCTTGCCTTCTTTTTGTTAGTAATTGACTTTATTGGTAGTGAACTGAATGGATTTATTCACCAAAACTGTCCTATAGTAATAAAGTCAAAGACTTTTAAAACCCAGAATATTCACTAGCTGATGTGCTTTTAAATTTATTTATTTATATGTTTAGACTATTAGGTTCAAGTCCTATCTACTGAGTATGGGTATAGCTAATCCAGTTACTAGGGAAACATATGGATCTGGTACACATTACCACATGCAACTGGCAAAGCAGCTAGCTGGAATACTGCAGACACCATTAGAGGTAAAGTACCTAATTTTGCCCCAGCATTTTCCATGTGTTGCTGAATTTTGATGTAAATGTGTTTTGGCTGTAGTGCTGTGCCTTTTTTTAAAGCCTCAGATTTAGCAGCACGGCCTCATATTCAATGTTTATGGAAGGAATATATATGCTCTTTCTGAATAAGGAAGTTTAAATATAAGAAAAATTTTTTCTTTGGAGTAAGGGCATCTCAACTTCTAATTTGCAAAATATCAGTGATATTTAGAAAATCATACTAGCGGTCTGTCTTCTATTTGAACAGCCCTGTATTCATTCCTTGCTGCAGAATGTTACTTTTTTAAAGAAAGAGTGAAACAACACTGACTTTGCAAATACAAGTAGTCAGTCTTTAAACTGCTTAAAAATTACGTGTTCTGCAAATACAGCACAGAGTTGTTACATAGATTACCCCCCGCTTAGTAGTATCTCATATTTTAATTTATCTGAAGCTATGACAGAATTCAGGGTTCTCACCAAAAATTTAGATTTCATGTTGCAATTTCTAAGGCTATGTGTATACTAAAAAACATACATATTACAATATTTTTGTGAAAGCTATGTGCTGCCTACTGTGATCAGAATGAAAAACTGAGTGTGTCTGGAAAGTGAAACCAGTAAATTGATTGATAGATTTAATACACTGAAATTCCTTGTTCCTGTGATTTATTCTCTGCTTTAAGATCAAAGTAATTCACAGTCTTTGGATGTAGTATCAGTGTTTCGCATTTTAAAATTATTAGAGAAAGGTATAATACAACAATTCAACCTCTCACACTAGAAATACGTGGTATTGCCTGGGTAGGTTTTTTCATTAAGGCCCATCATTTAGCTCCTCTGTTTTACCTGTTTAATCAGTCAAATGCAAGTTGAGATACTGTGTTTACTAGATTAATGCTATTTCTCTTACTAGTTTTGTGCTTAACACAGGAGCGAGGAGGGATCATGTCACTTACAGAAGTGTACTGTCTGGTAAATCGCGCACGAGGATTAGAGGTGAGAAACTGGTTTTATATATTTTATAAAGTGCACTTCAGTGATAAGGTAATTAAAGGAGAAAGGTAAACATGTTCCCTACCAATTGCTCACTCTACCTTTCTAAAAGCATGAGGTGATCAGCCCTTTATTAAAATTAGGGTGTTTTACCTTTTTCCTTTCTCCTTCTTCCATGTACTGTTTATATATCCTCTATAAGTTGTCATAATGTATGGTGCTTTTTATAATACCAAATAAAAGGGAAAAGCCGTCCTTATCTGGAAAGAAGACTGAAAGGACAGAGAATAGTAAAGAATAGTTAATGTTGTATTTTACAAAATACATCAATTCTTTATGTAAACAGAGCAAGAAGGATTCTTATAGAACACATAGTAAGGGAACAGAAAGAGCACAGAAGCCAAGAAAATAGACTGCACAATAGAAAGGAAGAAAATTAACAGTTTTGTGTAGCCTGGTGTATTTTATAGTTGTAGTTATTAAAACAGTTTGGTTTGGTGTTAGACTGTATAGCGGAAATGCAAGCTGTGAATACATATGTTTTACTATTTTAATAGTTGCTGTCACCAGAAGATTTAGTAAATGCTTGTAAGATGCTGGAGTCACTGAAATTACCGCTAAGGTAAGAGCTTTACAGATATATTTATAAAACATGGCACTGGCAAGTCAGACCATGGTGCTTGGTTGACGTGATATTTTACCTGCAGTAGATTTTTTTACTGTTAATGTCATTTTACAGAGCTTTTTTTTTTTTTTGCCTTTTTTTTCCCCCCTTTTGTAACATGGTTATAGGTGTGGATGCATTAGAAATGTGACCATAGGTGATGTGCACAGGGTTTTTAGTTACTTTGATTCTCTCCTTTGACTTTAGGCTTCGGATATTTGACAGTGGTGTGATGGTGATTGAACTCCAGTCTCATAACGAAGAGGAAATGGTAGCTTCTGCTTTAGAGACAGTAAGTGTACTTCATTTCCTTCAGTGTTCTGACCATGCTGGGGATATTTAAACGCATTAGGTATAAAAACTCAAGGTACAGGATTTCCTTTTGAGCTTTTGAAATACAAAATATTCCATTTCCAGATCTTCTGACAGTAATACTTAAATAGCACTTTTCATCTTCAAAGTGCTATGCAGGCAATAATCTTAGTCATTACTTTCTCCTGAAGGAATAAATCACTTCTCAATCTCTTCTCAAACTTCATTAACCTTCAGCCTTCCTCCAAATCTTTTGCACTGTAGGATGAAATTCACAGCATATATTAAGAACTTAATTTAACGGAAGTGGACTTCAGACACTGTACACAATGTGCTTGAAGGTAGTGACAGTAGCTCTTCAATGTTGATATAGGCAGTTGTTTGGTTTGGGTTTATTTCATAAAATAGCATACTATATGTGTAACATCTTGTACTGAGTTTCATGCTGTGAAGAGTGCTCAGTTGGAGAGTAGTGCATATAGAATTAAGCTAGCTTCATCAGGAAAAAAAAATTGTATGTATTGCTCAGTGTGGTAAACCTTCATGGTCTTGCTACCTCTGGACTCTTTGAAGTCCTGCTATCCCATTGTTTGATACATTTTCCTGTGTCTTTTTCAGTGGGATGTAATTTTCTGTTTTTCATAAAGTTGAGTAAAGGCTGATTCAGTGTATCCAAAGTTAAACATCAGACTCAAAGAGGACTTTTAACTTGGGTAGTCAAGAAAAACTAGAGCTATCACAGACACCTTCTCACTGGATAGATGACACAGACTCTTCAGTGCATTTTGCATGGTTGTTACCACATAGCTTTCTCTCATCAAAAAGATTTTTAGATAAGAGAAATGTATATAGCTGTCTAAAAGGTTCAATCCTTAATTATCAAAACTAAAATGGTTAAAACTTTTAGTATATGTTAATCCCTTCAGTTTATTTTCTTATATTTATAGAAAAATACCTAGTCCATTTTAGGTCTTATTCTGATTATTTTTGGTTTCTAATTAATTTGTTGCCTTCAGTAATAGTGCTTATCTCTTTGAAAGGAAAGGAAAAACCTTTTCTTGATAACAAATGAGGTCAACTGCAAAAAGCAACAGATGGTGGATTTATTACTGAAGTGCCTTTTTTTCTTTTATTTTCTTAATATGAGACTTTGACTCCATAGAAAAAAAGTAAGGGAGAGGCTTTGAATGAGGAAGGCTAGCCTGTAAGGGAAAGGGAAGATGAGATCAGACTTGTGGTCAAAAGCACCCTGTACTTAAAGTATAACGTACAGTTGCATGAAACTTCTGAGTGAAGTGAAAGGAAGTCACAGGGTTTCAGATGGGAGAGAGATGTCATTTTGAATGGCGGGTGAAGACAGGAAACGACTTGGAAGTCAGAGGAACCCAAAGTCACCCTTGATGAGAATAGTGTGGGGGTGTGTGTGTGTGGGGATAACTAATCACCCATATGCATATTGGATTGTACAGCTGACTTCCGTAACTCAGATTTGATCATTTAGCTTCATAAAATCTCAAGTTAGGACTAATTTAGTCCAAGTTCATGTAAAAAGATTACTGCTGAGAATGGCACAGAATAGACCCCTCCCCACTCAGTTATGTGGGAAGCAGGAAATGGCAACTACATCTGGTTTTACAAGTTTGCTTGAATCTGAAGCAATGGAGAAATGGAAGAATTACTAATTTGTAGGGTAGTAAAACATGTTTATCTGGGAAATTCAATGCACTAATAAGTCTAGACTTCATATCTAATATTTTAAGCATCCTCATGTCCAACCTGTGTGAGAAGGTTTCATTTTAGCATGTATTAACTAGCGTGGTTGAGACAATGGGGCCAAAGTTTGAGTCCCAAGACTGAATCTATCTTTTGTGTCAACTGAATGTGATGGTGGCTTTTACTGATCCCTGTAGTATGCCATAATATAGGGTTGAGTACTAATGTGTGCAGATTTTTCTGTAGGCAGTGGGGATATTTTAAATCCCATTAAACTCAAATTCTCAACTTCCATCCAAGATGACTTAAATTTCTAAACTGATGACCTGCCCTGAACAGGTCTTTTATTTCCTCATTTAGGCTTCACTGTTTGCAGAATCACTTAGTATAGTTGGGCTGTGTAAATACTGATTGTGACAGTATACTGCTGTCTGAGCTGTTCTAATGTTTCCACTCATTTTGTCCTAAGGCATCTTTCAAATAAATCCTAAGGAAAGGGTACCATGTGATTTTTTTTTTTTTGTTTGTTTTTTGTTTTTTTTTTAACAGATTTAACTCTTTTCTATGTTCCTTTTTTATACTTGGCAATTTTCCCAGGACATAGAAGAGGTATTTTTAAGGGGAAATACTCATAATTATTTGTACTTTTAAAAAATGCAAACAAACTAGTTTTCTTCACAAGGAATTTGCTACCAATTTATCACTTCACCAATTTATCACCTGATTCATTAGCTGAGAGAACTTCATTGTTCTTTTAACGTCATAGTTTGTTTATTTGTGTGTTTGTTTTTTGACAGGTATCTGAAAAGGGTTCTCTCACAGCTGACGAGTTTGCTAAGCTGGTGGGGATGTCTGTTCTCTTAGCCAAAGAAAGGTAAGTAATAATTGCTGTGTTTAATACCTTCGTTATCATGTTGTCCTCAAATAATACAACATGTCTTCTTTTGCTTTTTCTAGGCTGCTTCTCGCTGAAAAGATGGGCCATCTTTGCAGAGATGATTCAGTGGAAGGCTTGAGATTCTACCCAAATTTATTTCTGACACAAAGCTAATGTAGTTTGTGTACAGTTTATGTAACAGTTGAACAGGAGAGCAGAGGGCAGAACCCTTCCAACAACTGACTTTAAACTTTTTATTTTGTTAGTCAACTACAACAGTGATGAACATTGCAATGCTTTACAGTTCTCAGGTATTTCAAGTGCTGAATCCTTTTATGTGGAACTGAAAGGAAATAGGAATCACTAAGTCAGAAGCGTGTTAATTGTCTCAAGCTGGCTAGCTCATGTTTCAGGTTTTATTTGATGTGCTCTGTAGTTTCTCATTTCAAGAGAAGTCAGATGAAGATTCCACACAAGTGAAAGTGGAGAGGATGTCCCTGTAGTCTGCCATGAGGGTTGGCACCCAGAAGACAGGTTACTGCATACTCCAATTTCAGTTTGTTTATGTCTAGAGCAACAAAGCAGACAGATGTATCCATAGCGATAAGAAAAGTGGCTTTGGTGTATACTGAGGTATAAGGAACAAACCAGTGTAGAATAACCCCTTCTCCTTGGAAGTGAGGAACAGCTTTCTAAGAGAGGATCTTACGAGTTCCTGTACTTGAGACAGAAAGAACCTGCTGCAGGAGAGGTTAACATACGTCATATGAATCTAGAAAACATGGTGTTTATTTTGTCATGTCTTATGCTAATATCTCAGATAGAAGCATTGTTATCACAGATTTCTTTTTCCTTGCCATCTTACTGTCTCGTTATGTTGCACTTTGAGTGCCCTTTCTCAGTCCTCTCTTTACATAGCAGAGTGTAGTGGCCTCCTGTCACTCTACCAGACTCTGTGGTTTAATGTGCTGCTTTTTTATCTTGTACTTCTAATGAAAGATCATTTGTTTGTTTCATCAACCTATTATCCGTTTTGGAGAGACTGTTCATTTGCATATCTCTCGCATGCAAAAATTAATATGCTTTCAATATTGAAGGGAGGAAGACTATCACCTTGTGTTTAAGTCAGGAGGTATCATATTGTTTGGTATTCCTCACCCTGTGTTCACGCTGAATGCAATTTGATAGTCTCAGTTTTTGTAACTCCAGTGGAGTTGTCACATTACTTGAAGATCTGTTGTCATGGTAATAATAGTAAGTGGATGTTTACGATCCACATCACTTACATTTTTGGTGTTTTGAAGTGACCAGTTTTAACAAATAACAAAATTCATTCAAGGAATGGGCAAGGACAACATATAGGTAACTGCACTGTGGTTGTAATGGCCAAACCAATGTTACAAAAAAGGAGAAAAAGGCTTTGAAGAGCCTGAAAATATTTTCAGAACTATTGCAGTGTTACTATAGCTTAGACAAGGGTTAAGAGCCTGCCAGTAAGGAGTTGAGTGCTGAGATCCCTAAAGTGATGATGCTTATGGTTCGTAGGATGCTCACTTAGATCCAGGGAATTGTGTCCTCTTATGGTTGTCACGAGCAAACTGTTTTGCAGTGCTTTCTTTAGGGCAGTTTTCCTCTGTTTCATGAAGGTGCTAAAACTAATGTATTTGACACAGCTGAAGGAATTGATCCCATGCTCTTCTGTGTTAGCCATCTAGTCTCATCTCTTCAGGAGCCGTACAGCTTCCTGCTTTTCATCCTCCCCACAACCCACAGAAGAGATCTATGTGAGGTACGCCAAGCATCACGCATCTAAGGAGGGACTGAAAAGTGAGAAATTCAGAAGCAAAAAGCTAGTTTGTGACAACTGTTTCTTTTGCCCGATACTCAAACCTGTCAAGGGAAACCTGTGGTTTATGGGCCTGAACCTCTTCCCACGAGGGGGCATGTCTTCTGCAGAAGGAACAAAACCAGAAGGGAAATGCCAAGTATAAACCGCCAGCCTCTGTTGCTCCAACCCTGAGCATTTCATTATCTTAAGCAAGCAATAACAATACAGCTTATTTAGAATGATGGTACTTTCTCAAGCTTTTCTTCCCCAAGATTTTTCATTGACTTTTTTTTTCCTACAGGGAAGAAACCTATAGGGTATATTGTTTAGTTGGTTTAGAATGTAAACATACACATGAGAAAATGACTACTAGAAAGTAATAAAAATTAAAAGATTTTCTTAAATAGACTGTTCTCTTGGTTTTTTTCTTCCTAAAAGTTGTGGGCAGCTTTAAAATCTTTACACATCAAAATCCTGTGCTTCCATGGGGCAGGTTTTAAAGCACATTGTATTTTTGCTGTCTCATTTTGTACCTAAAAGGGCACAAGAGAGTTTTGATTTAAAATTAAAAGACAGAATTAAATGTAATTAGAATACCCTGGTTCTGTTGCAGAGTAGCCTGTGACCCATCCCAGCCAGAATTGCAAAACTATAGATGTCTACACAAGCACCAGTTTCATGAAGGAGCCAGCCTTTGTCTGAGCCAAGCGTATATCCTGTGCTAGTGTTGGAAAGGCGTTTGATATGTTTGAATGTGTTTTTCTAGCTGAAGAACAACAGAAATCATCTATCTGATACCATACTGAGAGCCAGCTGTCAGGTAAACAAATGGAGTGACACGTGTACGGGTGTGTGGTATCATGGTAGTCCATCACACTGTCCTAAACTGTCATTGCCCAGCCCTGTTTCCATTGGTACTACCAGCAAAAAAAACTATTGACTGTATTGAAGTGGGATTATAGGAGAGAGGAAAATACAGGAGTTGCCATTCTCACAGGTCATACTAGTTTAATACAGACGGTGCCTGTATGAACCTTTCATGTTTTGATTATTCCTAGAATATTTGTACTGTAATACATGAACATTAGTGTGTTTTGCCAGGGCTGCCCAGTTACACAGTCCTTTGAACAGAGGTTTGTAACAGAGGTCTGTTCAAAAAGTGCTTGGTTTTTTAATGGAGCAGTCTTAAATGATGATTACCTTTTTTCATTTAAAAACGGGCCTTTTTATACCTCTGATGGGAAGAAAAGACTGTTCAGGAATCTGTACATCGTTTCCCTTTCTCCTTTGCCTTTGTTTTCAGGAAAATTATATTGAGTCTATGGAAAGATGGATCTAGTCTGAACTGTATTTCTGAAGTGCAAACTTGTTTTTTTTATCTGAAAGATACATGTATGTATGCGTATTTGGAAGTCTTTGGAGGTGTATCTTTAATAATCACTACTGGCTGTGTATTGATTAGCTAAACTCTTGGACGCTCAGTTCTTCTTCTAACAGGACTTTTACAGTTTGTCCAAAGGGCTTGACTGTGTTTCTTGTAAAATTACTGGAAGTATTGTCACCAAATTCATGAGGACAGTAGTGGGGGACAGTGGGAGCCTGTTGCCGACAGCAGAAGTTGCTGCTTCCTCAAGTCTGGGAGGCTTTCATTTGCAACTGCACAGTTCTTTCTTAAATATACACTGAAAAGGCAGGAATGGCTGATTCAAAATCATTTGTGGATTTGATATGACATCATTGTTTTCCTTGGGAGGAACCCCCTCTCCAATGTTTTTTTTTTTTTGAGCTAGATTGACAAATCTGACAAATGGCGTTGCTTCTCCTATTCCAACAGTTCCCATTTCATCCTAATTCTCAGAGCTTCAGGCATTCACATGAAATGCAAGACACTAGCTCTAGGTCATCTGCTGGGAAGACTTCAACTATCATTTTGTTCTCCCAGGAATGAGCTGCAAATACTTGTGCAGAGAGGATATTCTGGGCATGTCTGTTGGCAACATTCGTTTTTATTGTAAGGAAATACTTAAATACTTCTTGGAGCAGAGGCCCAGGTGTAATACCTCCCAGGTAGTTGTCCCGGCCAGCAGGCCTGAGAGTCATTTTTCTTTGTGGTTTTAGAATTAAAGTATTATTTAAATATTAAAAAAACACCAAAACACAAAAACATCAGGAGGGAGTGAGGAAACCTTAGTTCCAAAAACCCCATAGCCTGCAAGTTAGCACACAGGCATGAGAGGTAGACCTGACAGAAACAACCCTGCTTCATATCCCCACTCCAGACCAAAGACCAGGTAGGAACTTGGGGCTCTGCTTTCCCACTGGGCTGGGAACACTGTGACTTCAAGTTCGCACTAATGAAAGAGCACATTAAACACTGCTCTGCCACACTTACAGAAACAATGGGCAGCAAGTTCAAGGTAAAAGGGGCTGGTACTGCTGGTACTCGTACACGGCACTTATGTGAATCTACTCCTGCTCTGACCGTAAGGCTCAAGCTATTTAGACATTTTGCACTGTTTTATTCAAAGTACTTTATGTACTTGGGGGGCTTCACTTAGCTGGAGATGAATTATCATCACGATGATCTCGGGGAGTAGGTATCTAAATTCTTAAATCTAAATGCTGTTTCAATGTATTTTTGAAGTCAGCAGTCAAAGAAATGGGTGCTGCTGTGTCCCTTGCTTCATACATGCAGAACACTCCCAGAAACTCAAAGACAGGACTTGCTATTTTCTTTTAACCAAAAAATTTGCAGGAGGATACGTGCTGTGTGCAGTACTCTCTTTTTGCAAAGAACAATAAAGGCAGCACAATTGCACAGACTAATTTTGTGTCTTGCTGGTATGGCATTTGTACTGTGGCTATTTAATGATTCACTTCTTGTAGGTAGAATTCTTTTCAAATGTTGCCTAAATACAACAGTATTTGACATGGTATATGAGAAACGTCTGTTCTTTCAGCCAGACTCAGCAGTTGTGTGTGTGTGGCATAATTCCCCTGAGTTTCACTTCACATTGGATGGAGAACTTGAGGTGTGTCCTTAAATTGCAAAGATACTTTGGTTTGATCCACCCATTAAATGAGAATGGCAAAACTCCCACCGACTTCAAACCCAACCTTTGTTATAATTATCAAATGATGACTAGTTAACAGCTCTGAAGATGGGTGTATTGGGTATGGCTGAACTCTGACAGCAAGAAGGAAGAGCTTAAAAGACATCCTCGAGTAAGATCACAAAATGTTTTGGTCTCTTCAGTAGAAATACCAAACTAGGCATAACTGTTGCAAAGTGACTATTTCTGATCTTTCTGCATTCCTATTGTTTTTTTCTAATGTTTTAGGAAAGCCCAAGATAAGGATTTTTTTTTTCTACTGGGATTCTAATCTATTTATAGGTTACAAGGCCAGAAGAGACTATTATGACCATCTCACTTGACCTCTTGGGTAGCAGAATCTGTAGGACTTCCCTTACTTAATTTGTACTTGAAGTAGAATTCTTTTAGGAACAACAAGAGGTTGGAACTTCTGGGAAATCCCACCACAGCTCTTGGCAAATTATTCCAATGACTATTACCTGTTGTAAAAATGTTTTCAGTCTACATAATCAGAGTTTGTTTAGCTTCAGCTTCTAGCCACTGGATCTTACTTTTAATAAGTCCTCTGCTAAGTGGAAGGTGTGTCCCTGCTCATGGCAGGGGGGTTGGAACTAGATGATCTTTAAGGTCCCTTTCAACCCAAACCATTCTGTGATTTTATCATTCTATTAAGGGTGAGTTTCCTTCATGCCGGGTGTCCTAGAGTGTAACTCTAAGATTACAAGATAAATCATTTGGAATCCTTCTGCCCACCACATTGTCCTATTTTGTGCTCTTCACAAGGTTTTCCATAGTTACCTTGTAACAACCTTAAATTGTGAACAACACTGGACCAAGAAAAGCTATTGCAAAAGTACTGAAGTACTGCAGAGGTAATTTGTTTCCCCAGTTTCTATACTCCCATCCTTCACACAGATACATGCCCATGCTGTCAAACGTGTACTTGAACCTATGCTCATGCTCAGTTCACTACCCATCCACATAGCTCAGATGCGAACATGACTTAGATGTCAGGCTTCTGCTGGACTCTCATTCCTGTGGGTATCTTAAGAAAGAGGAAAAGTGGGGTTTGAGAGTGGTCTTCTGTAAAACTGCACCAGGCTAAGTGCACTGCAGCCTGGTTTCCCGGAGGGTGTCCAAAGATAGACTTTTCCTAAGCACAGTACAAAAACGATGTGTCTGAACCACAGTGGGGTTATTAACCAACAGCGTAGATGAAAAGGCTTAGGGCTTCATCTGATTCAGCCTGCCCTGTGGCTTCCCTGGCAGCTTACAGATGCTCTCCTGCAGATTTGCTTCCTTGGGGGTCGTCCTTCGTGCTATGGTTATGTGATTATTTTTCATAGTGACAGATGAATTTCCCTTTATCATCTCTTTATTTTGATAAAGTATCAATGGTAACTACTTGCTCCCCAGTTTTCCTGTAAGTTTTGTATTTCCTCATAGCAGTTTGATTGAGGTCATATTCCTTGCACTTGGTCATAATACTTCCAGGTGGGATAGTGGCAAAAACTTGTAAAAGTAAGGTGACATCTTTCTCTGCTCGAAAGCTGTGGGCAGCAGCACGAACTAACTGATGTGACAGTGGGAGCTCAAGATTAGCTAACAACTCAATATGATCTCCAAATCTTTCTAAAGTAATGAGTACCCAGGAAGGAGCTGTACATCCTATAAAGCATGTCCTGCAGTCTTTGTTCCTAGATACATAATTTTATGGGGGCTATGCTAAAATATGTATTGCCTAAAGCCCAGCTTACTCAGAGATTGCTTGGTGGTAGTGACCTGTCTTCAGGACTTGCCATCCTCCCAGTTTCTGTGTTACCTGAAAACTTGAGCAGTGATGATGTTGCATCCTCTTTTAGGTCTCTGATAACAGTTTTAAATCGCAGAAGCCTAATCCATACTTAAATCTTTAGGTAAATATGTCCTGCATGAAGACGACACATCAAAATGACATTTTTGAGACCAGTTAGTCAACATTGAATCCTTTCAATGCGTGCTGTGCTGATTTTGCAAATGTGTCCTTGGCAGAAACATCAGGGGTTACCAAACCAAGTGTTCTATGGAAATGTATGTATTACTACATTATAACATTGCTACCTTTACTCACCAAACTTGGAACTTTATCTAAAAGACATTTTCCACCAACTTTTTTCAAATGGCATTGGTGATGGTACTCTGCCTTTTTATTATCAGCTTCTCCACCCCTGTGTCTGGAATCAGGGTAAGGCTGACAGGTCTGTATCAGCCAGGGCTGCTCTCACTTTACAGAGCAACCAAACCGATAAAACACCACATATGAGCGTTCATCCAGTGGTCTGAAACCTCCACAGCATCTCCAGACTAACTGACTGGAAAAATAATACTACAAATTGTTGGATGCAAGTTTATCCAGAGCTGCCAATTTTAAGTTATTTAACTGGATCTGCTCTTATTTTACATCCTCAGGCTTGCGTTGGGGCAGAAAATATTTTGTTACCATCCTGGGATATGGCTCTGTTTTCCACCCCAAAACAGAACAGAAATATTTATTGAACATCTGTTGTTTCTTTTGCTTTCTAATTAACATGTAAAATTTTTCACATAGAGGTAGATCAGTAGAATAGCTACCATTCTTTTATTTCAAATATATATTAAAATCAGAAGTATCTTATCCCTCGACATCGCTGGCTGCAGATCTCACATCTTCTTTTAAGTTCTTTACCAGTTTTATGCTTCTGATTTCTACCAATGTCTGACAATTTTACTTTTTTTTTCTACTGATTTTTACTAATTTAAATATCTTCTGTAGTTAAATTATTAGCATTCTTGTCAGTTCTCCAGACAAGATCGGAGTTTTTTCAGACAGTGCAACTTTTTTTTTTTTGATAGCTTGAGACATTTTCTTGAACAATGCAGAGGTATCATTTCTAAAAGGACATGTTTCAGTTTCTCCCTGTTTCCAGCTTTCTGAAATTTCCCCCTAAACCACCAAATATTTGTATTACTGTTTTGGCCTTTACCTTGTCCATCCATAACGGATGACTAGCTTGCATCCAAGCCAGCACTACTTTGGGGGGTTTCACAATTAATTCTTCTTTGCCAATGTGGATAAGGGCAAACAGAGATTTCTCTTGCTTGCATGCTTCTCTTTCTGAGTCAGGATATTATTACTGCTCCCGTTAGGAAGCTTGAAGTCATTTTAATATCAGCAAAATGAGACTTTTAGCATATTTTGCACAGATAGAAATCACACACAATGTTGCATTTCTCCCGCCTACGCAGAGCAGAGAGGGAATTCGGTAGCCAGCCATTCTGCTTTCACACGTAGTGGTCTGTAGACAATATGTGCTACTAGACCATCTTGGTTTTATGCCAATGGGGAAAAAAAGACATTTTCTTCCTAACTCAAATGTGCTGATAGTGGGGAGAGAGACACAGACCAACATACCACCTTATGCCCACTGAAAAGCACCAACACCCAATTTTCATATAAATACCTTTACTTTGGTTCAGGTAAAACTCGGCAGAGCAGTTTCAGCTCGTGGCTGGAGTCAATGTGGCTGTTCTGGCTAGGCTATGCAGGGGGCAGCTGCCCACTGCCTCTGACACTGCCCGTCACTGCACGTGCAAGTGTTTTCTGCACAGCTGCCAGCAGCTGGAAAACAGGTAATCCCATCTTTATGGGCCCAGATACTTTTACCTGCCTGACCTTCCTGTTACGGCTGCCTTTAACAGTCCAGGCACATGGGCCACCTCCACAGAGCAGCTGGCCAGAGTCTGCGCTCTGGGGGGATCTGTCCACATGCTCCCCACTTTTTTATCACACCAGTGGCCAGTGCTACAGGTGAGCAATTAAAGGTCACTCTCTGTCTGTATCCTTCGGTGTCTAAATTAATTTTGCTCTCAACATTACAGTTGTGGGCTAAATGGGTATTCATCTGCTCCCTCTTTCTCCTGTCCCTTCTGTTATTAGTTTCTCACTCTCCAGGGAGACCAACTTTAATGGCAAGGAACCCAGCATTTCATCTGCCGCTAGCCAGATGCCTCAGAGACCAGCTCCACTGAAGTATTTTAATGAAAAATATGTTCCTAATGAAATCTGGATGGCACGTTAACAAAGACAGATCTTAGTCCTTAGCATCACAGCAGGTGTGTTATGTGCAAACATAATCCAGTGAGCTTCAAAGGGTTTAATAATGCAGACTGTGTATTTATCCCATGCTCATCCTCCTGTTATCTGGGGTCTTTACAATTTCTATCATGTGATCATAGGGGCGACTTGTGTTTTTTAATCACTATTTTTTGGACTCTGTCCCTTTTGGAAATGTTGACACAAAGGTGAGATGGGTCTAAAAGAAGGCACGGAAGGGGACCACAGTGACCTGAGCAGCAGTCTTAGTTTTGGTTTTGGCTTTACTATTTAGGCATAATCTCAGTGAATCAGTTTATTCTGGCAGAAAAAGGAAGACAAAGCCTTTTTCATCAGGAGTGGGAAACAAAAAGACCAAAGATCACTCATAACTCATAAAATACTCCAAGGCCATTGGATCAAAGGCCTATAATAAGTGCAAAGTACTGCAATACAAGTAAAACATCTTGCCACATGTTCAGACTCTTTCCTGCTGTGTGGATTTCTTTACTTTCTCCTCTGCATTACGATGGAGGAATGACTTTTTTTTTCTTAGTGATTAAATTTTTAAGAAGTTGTGTTCACGGAGGAAAAAAAGCTTGGCAAAACACTTGCTGATAAAAGATTTTTTCAGATGTTAAATGTAGGCAGCAAAAGAGACCAGAGTTTCAGTCCTGGGACTTCAGCAGACCTTTCAGAGCAGGGAGCCATTTGCTGCACACTTCCTCCCCTCTGAGCTTCCCCATCATCTGTAATCTTCTTATGGTATCATTCTCTTTATTACTATATGTGATTTATTACCTGTTTCATTCAAACCAAAACCAGTACCACAGTGCATCCACTTGTGTCAGCTGGTACCTTACGTGACCAACATGAAAGGAGCTTCTGGCATGACTGTACATGTGCATGGTAGCCCCTCTGCAGCAGCACTGCCTGGAGCCGAACCCTTGCTGCCAGATGAGTTGCACAGACCAGGACCAGGCATGGGAAGATCCTCAGCATTCGAAGGAATCACAGAATGGTTTGGGTTGGAAGGGACCTTTAAAGGTCATCTAGTTCCAACCCCCTGCCATGGGCAGGGACACCTTCCACTAGACCAGGTTGCTCAAAGCCCCATCCAACCTGAGCTGGAACACTTCCAGGGATGGGGCATCCACAACTTCCCTGGGCAACCTGTGCCAGTGTTTCACCACCCTCACTGTGAAGAATTTCTTCTTAATATCTAATCTAAATCTACTCTCTTTCAGTTTAAAACTGTTGCCCCTTGTCCTGTCACTACAGGCCCTGGTAAAAAGTCTCTGTCTTTTCTATAAGCCCCCTCTAATATATTGAAAGGAAGGGTTGAGCTATGTCACCGTGAGACATGGAACAGACTGTGTAGCTGCATCTTCTGCTCTAAGTGTCTGGCAGCAAAATGCAGTGACCTTCACTTATCAGACTGGGCACACATGTACCCCTTCTCCTATGAAACACCAAGCATTGAACAAAGTCTTAGAGGCACCAGAAAGACAGCCATGTTAGAAAAACAGTATGTATACACCTGTATTAAACAAACTAGGAGAATACTAGGAATTTGGATTGTACAAAGTAAAATGCTAAAAAACAGCCTGGAAAAATCTGATACATGAATACTTCACTTTTTGCTGTCCAGAATACAGTCCTAGATCCTCAGCAAGTGTTTATCTTGCCTTCCTGAAGATTTTTGACTGTACTCCAGATGGCAGCGTGCCTGTGAAGTGTTAACCATACCCAGCTAGTGTATGGAAAAAAGGCTTTAGCACAGGCTGCTCAGAGTACAGGGAAAGTGGGAGGGCAGCAGGTGACTGGGGTAGGGAGGGTGGCAACCCTAATCGGCTGTTCGGGCTCAGCATTCATGTGTGGCAGTGATTTGTGTGGAAGTTGTATTTTCTTGGTCGTACAGATGATGGAGTTAACTAGGAGCAACATTTTGGTTTGTTTTTAATTTTGGACACCAAAAGCTGACAATTACTTCCTCGGGCCTTCATGTCATGCCTGTGCTTATTGTAGATGAATTAGGGAAAGCAGGAAGATTCTTTACATGTAATGTCACTTAAACGAGCCTTGTAATCCCTTCATAGCATTGTGGGTGTGTAGGTATCCATAGGTCTGTATTTAAATCACAAGACACCAAGTCAGGGAAATAAATTTAACCGTGGTTTGAGATAAATGGATGAGACTGTTGCATAAAAACAGACGGAAAGTTTTCTTTCAAGGAAGTATCTCTGCAAAAGGATAGTTTATCCTGCCACAATAGTCCCTGAATATTATCCCTGAACTCTGGGCATGACAAATGCCCTTGTGTACAGGAACTCTGACTGCAGATAGGCACGTTAAGGAGCCAGGGCTGCTCTCTTCCTCTGATGAGATCGTTCGGTGCCCTGTCTTCAGAACGGCAAGTCGACTCTGGAAAGCAGTCCCCGGTCTGCCCGCTGCTTTCTTCCGAAGACAGCGACCAACACCGATGGCCGGCTCCGAGACGCTGGCTTGTGCCTGGACGGGATGCCTTCACCGCCGCCCAGCAGCGTTGGACTGATGTCGGGGCGAGGACTCCCTACTGAAGGACGCCGGCGGAGAGGTGCAGGAGGAGGAGAAGCAGGAGCTTGGGCAGATTTCGAGGCCTGGCCTGCCCCCGAGGCCCGCCCCGACTCCCCCGGCCGCTCTCCAAACTCTTCATGACCGAAGGCAAGTCCGTGGCCGTTCGCCCCGGGGCCGCGCAAACCGCACCGCGAAGTGACCTGTTGAAGGCCGGCGTACGGCAGAGCCCTCCGCGGGACCGAGCCCTCCCCGGGACCGAGTCCTCCCCGGGACCGAGCCCGGGGCGCACACGCCGACGGGTACCGGCGCCTCCCTCCCTCCCTCGGCGGACTGCCGTGGCCGCGGCCGCCTCCGCCCTGCCGGAGGCCCCTCTACCACAGAGGCCGCCACACC
>JANZLQ010000008.1:32331670-32376512 GCA_026212715.1 Elanus axillaris
CGGCGGTCGCCTCGTCCCGCCGCGGGTGAGGAGGGGCTGCCGCCGCGGGCTGGCGTCTAGCGGCGCGGAGCCCCGGCCGCCCCGGCCGGGGACAGCCCGCAGGTCGCCTGAGGCGGGTGCGGGCCGGACCGCGCCGTCTTCGGCGTGCCGCCGCGGGTGCCGAGGTGTTTCGGAGGTACCCGCGCCGCCTCAGGTTGCAGCGTTCGCCTCGCGTCGGCTCTGCCCCCGAGGCAGGGACCGTCCCGCCCGGCGGCCCCGCCGTTCCGGCGCTCCAGAAGCGCAGCCAGCACGGGCACTTAAGAGTCATGTTGTGGTCACTCCGAGTCTGCGGTAAGTAGGATGAATTTTGGTGGGTTTTTCAGCACGGTTAGCGATTTCTGCTTTGTATCGGTCGCTAGACCGGACGAAACCCTGTGGGTATACGGCAAAATCAGCATAAAGCGTAGGCGACACTTCCCAGTTCTCTTTTAATGCCGATACTTCGGGATATTTCAGACCTGCTGCTCGAACGTATTTCTAATTATTTCAGCTGTGCCATACGTATTCCCCATACTATGATCCTGAAGATAAACCCCGCTAAAAGGGGGATACCAGAAAGGGTGAACAATGTTTTTTTTTTTGAAAAAAATCTAGAGGGGAAAGGAAGGAATGGATGGCTGCGTTCCATCCCTCGTGCCATACGGGGTGATCAAATGTAGTTAATTCTTTGCATTCGTTATTTATTATTGCGTGGACGCCTTCCCAAATCTCCTTATGATGAATAAACTTATTTTCACTGTGCATTTTCCAAAGTACATCTCATCCATATATTCAATCTACTGCAGCCCTTGGGTTTCAAAGGATGGATGTTGCTGGCCAGCTAGCTCTTGAATTGCTGAGTTGATATCAAAAGCAGCTGAGAAATCCCAGGATTTTATGAAGAGCAGACCCCAAATGTTGATGGAAATAGGCTCTACCAGCTAATTTTTGTGGGTTTTTCTTGCACACAGAGAATCTGGTGCTGTCACTTTCAGCCTAGTGAATTTAGATGCCTAATTTTAATAAAGCCATTATCTGATAACAATGTAAAATTGTCTGATGTGTAAATAAGAATGAAAGATGCCTTTGAGGATGTCAGCTCTAGCCCCCTGCTGTGGCAGACATGGCATATATACTTTCCTTGCTAAACTCAGTATCTTCCGTGAAGTGGCATGGTTTTGGCCCTGACCACTCTGACTGGTCAGCAGTGATAGGTTTTGATAAAATGTGATGCATACCTGAGGTGCTCCCTCTTTAATGTCAAAGGGGGAGGATTATATGGGAAGTTCTGAAATTCCCAGCAGGTGGTAACACTTCAATAGCTGCCTAATCCCATTGCAATAAGCGAATGCTAGTTGAAAATAATTAATCTCTTCCCTGCCATACAGATAAAATATCTTAAGTTTGCGGAAATGTTGCAGATACACATTTCTTTTTGCTGTTTGTGCTGCTTGACGTCCCTCAAGCGAAATGTGGCGAGGATTTAGGGACTTTCAGGCTTTTCCGTCTCTAGCCTATTTTACTGTCAGTCTCTCATGCATAACCAGAATTGTGCAAATTTCGGGTTGCAAATACGACTGAAAAAATGTTTACTAATGGGGAGCTATTGAGGAAACTGTTTTTCATCTGGGTTTTTTGTTTGGGGTTTGATTTTTTTGGTGTGGTGGGGTTTTGTGGGGTTTTGCTTTGTTGTTTTTTTTTTTCCTTCTGGCAACATTTTGCTTGCTTTAAATTCCAATAAGTAACTTTATTTTTCTGACAGCATCACTCCAGACCCTGGCTGGTGGCTGGGGTAGGTGCTGCCGCTCGGGGCAGTGCTCAGGGGGCAGGCAGGCTGGCTCCGAGAGGGTCAGTCCTCAACCTGCCCCCCCTGCTTACTCCTTCCTCGAGCCATTCTCCCACCTTGCTCTCATGTGTGCTCCGAGTCATAGGGGGGTCCCGTGCCATGGCTGGGTCCACCTTCATCTGGAGCTGCAGGGCCTGGGGAAGAGGAGGGAGCAGGGCTGTGCTCATAGGAGAGATGAGCTAGGACAGGCCTCTTGACCATTCCTGAAGGAGGATGGAGCTAGGGCAGGGGAGGGCTCAGCTGTGGTGGGGGATTTGCAGAGAGGCAGAGGACTGAGGGTACCCGTGGCCAGGGCAAAATACGGGATCTGTCAGTAGCACTCCCCTTCGTGTGAATGAGGCTCTGGAGCACAGAGGTCTCAAGTGCTGTGAGTTTGTGATCTCAGTAACAGTTCTCAGTAAAGTCAGTGCTTGGTCATGGAGAAGCTGATTAATTCTTGATGGCCCTTTCTTAACTGCAGGGTGTGTTTGTCTCATCTCCCTTGTGGAGGGGGAGTAGCTGCTGTATGCCGTACTGTTGTAGCTGGTGAAGCTGGATACTGGTTAGCTGTACTAAATCAGCAGGTGACAGCACTTGGAAGAGGTGGCTGGTTTGTGAAATGTTGTCTACTCTGTGGCCTTGGATGCTGCTGCAAAAAGTACTGGGAGTTGTAAATCCAGTTGGCTTGTTGTTTGTTGTTGTTTTGGGGTGGGGTTTTTTTGTTTGTTTGCAAAACCAAAATGATCACAAAATACTTTACGATTTTAATCATGTAGAGAAATAGGGACATTATTTGAATAGATTAATATACATGACTGTAGTAGTCAGTATATATAACCTGTTCTATTACTACTTTATTTGCAAAAAATACTGTAAATAAAATTGTAAACTTCATGTTTGGTTCTTACACGGTTCCTGACACTGTGGTGCCTGTAAGCCTCACAGTTCATGGTGGATTTATTCTTGTAATACCTGTACGGATAGTGAGGTACTATTTCCAGTGGAGAGCTATGACACAGGAAAACTAAGTGATGTGACCAAGGTCGCACAGGAAATCTGTTGCAGAGCAGGGACTTGAAGTTTTCCTTTGTCATTTGCATTACACACAACCTCTTGGTCTTCATTTCCAAGGTGTTTCATGGCTTATCGCCTCCTCATCTGTCATTTCCAGTTCCCTTTGGAGAGGAAGTCTTCCACTTCCAATCAGCCCATTACACCGTCTCTTGGAAGAAGAAGGCATCTTTGTATGTTGCTGTGCTTCTGCTGCATCTCACACAATAGAGACTTAGTCTGTGCTTGTCCACGAGAGTAATAAATTAAAAAAGCCAATTATTCAAAGTCTGATAGCCTTCTCTGTTCAATCATTTTTCATTAAGTTAATGAACTTGAGGTAGGACATCTGAATAGAGTAGAACCCATTTAAGATGTACTGTCTGCCTTGAAAAGCAAAATTTTATGTGAGTGTGAAAAGTGGAAAAATAGCAGAGCAGGGAGGGAAGGGGGCAAGGATGTGGCGAGTTTTGAAGAAGACTTAAAAATGAGAAGCAAGCTAGAAAGAAGTTGGCTTAGGGAAGACTGAATGGAGAGGAGAGAAGTCTGAACGGAGCTTAGAGGTCAGCGTAAGGCCTGTCCAAAACCAAGGTGAGGTGAAAGGAGGGAAAACTGAAGGAGGGGAGAGGAAGAAATCTGTGGGGAAAGAGGGGAGGAGGAGAGGTGCCATACTACACCAGAGATGGGCCAGCAATTCTTGCATTCAAAGCTGCTATTAGAACTGAGCTAGCAAAGGTGCAAAAACTCAGGGAGGCCTCATGGAGGCAGTTTAACCGGAGCCTTGTTCAAAGGTAGGGCTGTATTGCAGCCGGTGGCCTAAACTAGCTGTGTGTGAGGTGGGAGGGCTCCTGCTGCCTTGCAGCAATGGCAGAGGCTGGTAGCCCCGGGCTAGACTTCCAGAGGTACCTGATCTCACTAATTGGAAGTTACTTTTGGTACAGTTTCAAATACTCCAGTTCTAGCCTGGGTGTTGCCCTTGCTGCACACCAGAGTCTTTTCTCAAGCCAGCCAAGATAACGCAAAGGGAAGGGTGAGAGGGAAGGAGGTTTTGGTCTGACGAATGATTGGCATTGCCAAAACACCCAAGGGCCCTGGCACTGGGCTCCATCTGCGGGCTTGGTTGGAAAGGGTCTCTGTCTTGAAAAGTCTGTACTACAAATACAGAGCAGGAGAGGTGGGGTGGGAAGGAGAGAAGCAGATCAGTGCTGCAGTTTGCTGACATTGCATGCCTAGCGATGGCAGGAACAGGAACAGAAGTCGGGTCTCCTGTGCCTCCCGCTGGCGACCCATCTCATGAACCACGCTGCTTTTCCCTCGGTCGGGCTGATGTGCAAATTAAGATGTAAGGCAACTCTCTTGAGAGTGTTCTCCCACACAGGCTTTTTTCGTCCTTCCCGAGGATTTATTCTCCCTTCCATAGCTTCGTTTTCTCCCTGCAGTCTGTCGCTCATTAGACTGAGTTTAGGATTATTTGAATTTCACCTGCCGGCATATGACTCTCTGAAAGAAGTGTTTGTAAAAGCTGTTTGAAAAATGCACGGCTAGGAAAGGTAGAAATGGAAAGGACACGTTAGATCATCCACCACAATCATAGTTGTAGCCCACAAAGCGTTTTTTCCCCTCTGTATTTCAGAGCAGTTTACAGCAATGCTGCATAACTTCTGCTGCTGTCCTTGAGCCGTTAATGCTAGAGGCCAAGGCATCAATTGCAATCGCTGGATTTTTTAAATGAAACCTGCTTTTTCTTCCTTGGGCTGCTTTGATTCTTCATTTCGGTTAACAATCAATAATGATGTAGGAAAGGAACAATGTCCCCAGCATGATACTGTGCCCGCTGCCAGTAGCGGGGGGAAGTTACGGGCAGGCTGGCTCTACGCCGACCTCAGCCTGGCCCTGTCTTGAGGCATAAGGTTTGTCTTCCTGTGATTGATGGCATATCAAGTGAAATAGTGGGTGGTGGTGATATCGCTGTACCTATCTAATTCTTTCTGGAGTCTTGTCAAGTTCGTGGGCTGGATGATGATTATTCCCTTCAGATATGTACAGCTATTATTGTAATGGGCTTTTACTGAGCAAAGCCATGCTGTTAGTCTTTTCTTAGAATTATTCTCTCCAGCCACTTGGCACAGAGAAGAGTTTAAAAAGCTTTCAAGTAACACATCTGCTGTGTCTTAGTTCAGCAAGTCTAGCAATGTAATTGTTGAAATGTTTCATTTGTGATTCCTAAAGACGTACCTGATCATCACCGTACCTGGTTCCTACTTTTTACCTTAATGCTCTGCAGTTTGTTCATTCCCAACTTCTGCCTGCTCCAGTGCCAGGTTTGTCTCATAAAATTAGGTTGTAAACTTTATGGAACAAGAACTTTCTTGCACGTTTGCGTGACGGTGAGCACAGAAAGACTGACTTGCCAGCACTCCTGTGCAATACAAAAGAGCAATTCTTATATTTTGAGAATGGTTCCCTTGAGCTAGACCTTCTCTTTTTAGATTCTCCCCTACTTCTGTTTCTGAGGCAAACTGTTCGTTCTGCTGCTGCCAGTGTGCTTCCAACATGTTTTATGTGATTGTTACAAGACTCATAAAGGCTAGTTTAAAGCACATGGACATAAAATTGTGAAACTTGCCAAAAGGAACTCTATTTTTTGTTGGCTTAACCAAGGCTGCAGAGAATGTAAACTTAAAAAATGATGGAGGAAATAGTGGAAGTTAGCACCCTCTCCATCTGATCAGTCTGAATGACATAAAAGGCAGTTATAGATCTTTTATAAATCTAGTAAATAACAAGATATATTACTAGACCTGAATAACAGGGCAGTTTGAGGACCAGAATGGTAGTTTTCTACTGAGTCTCTTTCATGCTTGAAAGCAGTTGACAGTAAGTGATATGAATTGTGTAGCAGCAATAAATCTCCAATATCGATATGTGCTGAGGTCAGAGTTACGTTTTTGTATAAAATACTTGTTATTTCGCTACCATGAATGAGCCTTGATCTTAATGCAAGACATGCACAGCAGCAGTTCCTGCAGTGCAAGTGTAAATTGTTGTGACCTGTCTTTGTTGTTCTGGCTCAGGAGCTGACATTTCAGGATGGAAAACTTACTGCACTGTGAATTGTAGTTGTGCTTATTCACATCGATTGATACAGTATTAGTCATTGTTAAGTAAATGGGAGAAAAGTGTTGATTAACAGTGTATTTTGGTTTTTTTTGCTTACTAGTGGGATGTCTTCCTTCTTGTGTTTTATGAAGCAAAGTCAACACAGCTGTAATTTTTTAACTTTCAGGTGGTCTTGGAAAAAAGTGCCTGCACTTCAGGGCTGAAGAAGGACATGAGGAGTAAAAGGACCTGGGATCTCACTGGTCAGAATGAAACAGACGTTGAAAGATTTTTCAAATATATTGTTAGTAGTGCTCTGTGACTACGGTGAGTATTAGAGCTATCAAGGGAAAACTGTGAGATGTGTTTTCACACGGTGGTTTTGGATGGTGCTGTTGTCAGGTGATCTTTTGAAATCAGATGCCATAGAAGCCACCACTGATGTGCACAGAATATAGTCCAGATCTTATGCAATATTTAGGTGGAAAATGCAACTTGCATAAACTGCCCCTTTAGATTAGAGTGGCAGGAACCTTTCCTGCTGTAAAATTTGGTCAGAGAAATAAACAAGATAGATGAACAGATTTCCGTGGGCATCACTGAGGGACTGGCTGTGTTAGAAGCAGTAACTGGAACTCTCCTCTCTTGTAAGACTGGTATTTCATAATATTTAATGAATGTCATGGAAGATAGACCTATTTTAGGTATCCATACCAGGATGGGTGGAACTCCACCATACTACCTGTATTTCTCCATTAACTATAAAGGGTACCTATGATGGTTGGCTGAGATGTAAGCATCTACAGCACAGGCAGCCTCCTATGACAGAGTGAGCCCCCATCTGATGGACCTAAGCTGTCACTTAGAGAACTTTTGAGAACAACAGAGGTGTTCTTTCCTCTGACCGTATAAGAAGCCAAAGGATGATGTTCATACTCATTCAATTTTAGTCATGTCAAATTAGGCAGCTAGTCAGAGGCAATCAGTCAGTCTCCTTTGAGTAGTCCACACACCAATCAGCACATATTGATAGCAGTTCCAACTCATCTGCAATATGAGATACGGGGAATGAAAAAGCACCTCCTTCTCGCCATCAGCTGCCAAGGAGGGAGATTAGATGACTGTAAGATGTCTACAAGCTGACAGGCATCCTATGCATGGTGTCTTATCTTTTCCAAGAATGTGCTAAGTAGGAAATAGATTTGCAAAGGGAATTAATTCCTTATTGCACAGTGAATTAGAAATTTTGAAAATAGGCTCTTAATTCCTAAATAATATGTATGTTTTTGAAAATTACATTCCTAATTTAAAAGCAGATGTTGTTCTTACAGCTGCAGTACATTGTCAAACCATGCTAAAGGGTTAAGCCATGCACTGCTGAAATGTCTATAGCATGGAAAAAGGATAGTTTAGTCCCTGCTTATGGAATGAGCTGTGATAGCAGGTAGTTCACACACCAAACAGCTGACAGTGTCTTCTTACAAAGGAGAGAAAAGGACGAAAAATGTATGCAGTTTGCTTTCCTAATATGAGTGAGAAAAATCTGATTATAGGTAATGATTGAATACTAAGTATGCCCAGCTACTCATGCCTCTGTGCTTGCTCCATCTCTGCTCTAGAACAAGGGACCACTGGAAGGTGTAAAGAACCTAGAATTGCCATCTTTTAGATGAACTTAATTTCAGTAGAAGTAGAGACACTTGTCTATGGCTTTTTAGTACCATTTCTTCTTTTAATACAACAAAGTTAACTAGCCAAGTTAGGAACACAGCACTGAGTGGGGAACACAGTGAAGGTGAATATTAAATTCACTTAACCCAAGAAGTGAGGTTAATGATTACAATATCCACTGATTCTTAGTGAGCCAGTCCTGCAGGCATTCACAACTAGTTGACTCAGAGGTAAAAGCTATTATTCCTGAACTTTATAGAGCGTGGCATAGTAAGTAATTACAAGGTGCAGTTAAAGAGCTATATCTTTGCTGCAAACCTTAGGTGCATCATCTTTTGCCTTATTTCCAGTTAAACAGTAGTCCATAATTCAGAAAATGCCTTCCAAACAGTTCTGTGTATACACACCTTTGAGTTTCACATAGTTTTTAGATAACTATTTCATTCATACTTCTCTGTTTCAGACCAAGACTATTTTTAAATGATCCAGTGTGCTCTGGAAAATTACTGTAATGCTAGAAAAAGCCCTAACATACAACAAAACAGTATTCTTACTTCTTACCATTTTTTCTGATGTGTTTGTTCTTTTTAGCTTTGTGCTACTGGTGACTGACAAGCCAACAGCACAACCCAAGTTGGCTTAAACACAATTAAAAATAAATAAATATCAGAATGACACCCTCAAATAATTCTTCTCACTCTTCAGTGAAAACAAGGATTTTCCTTTTGATCTTTCTAAGAGTGAGTTCTTGCAAAGACTTCTCTGGCAGGTTGTTGGTGCCACAGAAAGGCTCCGTTCAATGGCAGACCATTGTAATGACAACCAAAAATATACAAATGCACTGAAAGCTGCCCCTGACTGGCTGTCCAAACTACTGGGACCAAGTTTTGGCATGTGACACAGTCATGTGCACACAGTAGGCTGGAGGGCAGCTGAAGGAGCTTGTGCTGGAAGCTGGCTACTTCTGGTGCTTTTTGGAGCATTGTAAAAAGCTGTTATGTGGGCTGTCCATGAGTGCAAAGTTCTTGTGTTATTAACCAGAGATGAGGGGAAGGATGCTGTGAACTGGGGTGCACCAGTCAGAGCTGTGCAATGCTGTAACAGCATCCTCCAGTAATGCTCACTTTCCTCACTTCCCAAGTGATCTGCAGCACTGGGGTTGATGTGAGCTACATGACAGTCCCCTGGCCTCTCTCCAGTCCTCCCACACACATACACAGTGGTGTTATTTCTTCTCATCTGAGCCATTCCAAATCAAAAATAGTGCAAGAGAGTCAAGACAGTTGTAAAAGAGAGCAAGGACAGTAGAGCAGTAGGTACAAACATCAATTCCTTTCATTACTATCACTTTAATGTTTTTGCTGTAAGTTTAAAGCTTGAAGTTGGAATTTTTCATGCTGGATTTTTGCAATAGTCTGATTTCTTTTCCCTTGTAATGTTTCAGCTAAGCTGAATCTAGCCAATTCCTTTGTAGAGAAATGCATCATTTTGCCCATGTTCAAAGAAACAAAACCCCAACAACGCGCAACCGTTTCACTGGGAAGCTCTACCACACCTGTGGGAACCTCATGTTTTGTTAGAGTGCTCATGTTGGCCTGGGACATGCTTTCTGCTGTCCTTACGAAGACTTGCCCAGACTTGGTCCAAATCTAAGTCCTTGCAGATGAGTTAGTGATGAAGTTCTCTGAAGGGTTGAGTGTGCCCCAACTCCCACAGGCTCCTCTTGCCAGCCCCAGGCAATACTGTGCGTGCTGCTGGCCAGGGCAGCAGAGTTCCCCCACATCTGTAGTATCGGGAACTAGAGTTGCTTGTCCTGTGCTCTCTGCTGTCATGCTGGCAGTGAGCCAGAAAGGTGGGAACTTGATGGAGTTAATTGCAGCCTCAAGGAACCAGGGAAGTTAGAAGAGCTATAAGGCAGAGACGCAGGGGCAGGAGCTTGGAGAACCATGCTAACAGTAATGGAGTTAGGTTAATACCCAGGAGATACTGACAGTAGGTGATGGTAGGAACAGAACTGGAAAATATGGGCAGGCACAGATGGCAGAACCAAAACATGAAGAGCAAGGAGAATGTGTTGCTGTTCACAGCAATTCATAGAGTGCCATGTTTCACAGGCATTCAGGGTCTGTTTCCTACTCTCTGAGTGTCTGAGTCAAGATCAGGTTTGCTGGGGTGCCGTGTGCTCACCACAGTTGGGATCAGTGGGATCCTGATTTGGATGTCTGAAGGACCATTGTATTTAAAATCAGGTCCTAGGTTTCTTACGGCATCCACAATTAGTTGATGCTTGACAGTTTTCACCTTTGTGCCTGTGCCTTGCTTCCTAACACACTAAACAAGAATAGTGACATCCTCTCATCTTTCGGGGATATTGGAAGGATAAACTCATTAATGTTTCTAATGTACTAATGTACTATAAGAACACAGTAGAAGAGTCCATGGGGGAAATGACTAATTCTGTGTTATCAGGATGGATTTTGGGTGGTGTGCAGTCAATAATACATGGGACCGCCCATGGAAGTATGAGAACAAAAGAGCCCTCTGGTAACGAGTACCATTCTTCTGCCAAATGAAGCAGCGTCTTGTGGAAATGCAAGTTAAAGACTGAGTTACAGTACATATATGTAAGAGTATATGCATGACTTATACGTGTAAAGCTGTGCTTGCCGCATTCATTCAGACTTTATGGATGTGGTTGGAGCTGGTTATTTTGAGGACATGTTACAGCTGGTGGAGGGTAATAGGCTCTTCTAGTTCATACTGCACCTCACCCTGATGTAAATGTCTATAGCTGGTCAGGTGAATTTCTTCCTGAAAATTTTCCCTGCTGACAAGAAAGCAAATGCAGGGTGACTAACTCAAATTGAAGCTTAGAGTGGTAGGCGTCTAATATTAATGTGAGATGAGTCCTACTACTCCTGACTGCTGAGTGCTTGCCTTGGCAGTTGCAGTGTTTTTGCAGCAAAGCTTTCTTTGAGGTAATCTTAAGACATGTGTAAGAGATTTAACAAGTCAAAGTATTGTTAGTTGATACTACTTACGAAAGGATGGCTTTAACTGAAGTTTTACAGTTCCGTAGCACCTTCCATCCAAGACCCAGAAGCCTTTTCCCAGACAATTAATTAAATTAAGATGTCTCACAGTGCATTCTGTATCTGGAACAGATGTATGCAGTTCCCATTTTTCAGATAACCTTTCTGTGCCTGAAATATAGAAGTTTCAAGCAATGCAGAAAAGCTAGCTGAGCTGAGAAAGGAAATGTGATTTTCCCAATCCGTTGCTTTAGATATCATCTATCCCCGCTAGTTACAGCATGTCTCGGGATAATTTGGCAACTTGCACAAACATGGTCATGCAAGAAATGCATTTAAAAAGGCTGCGCCATTTATAATGAAATGATGTCATTTAGACATGTTGCACCACATCTGAGACAAGAAAAGTGCTGCAGTCACCATCACTGTTATTTTCAGCTCTTTCACTCAAGTGTCTCTGCGATGCAAATGAGCAAAATGAAAGATTCATAAGACAGAGCCAGAGAAGAGGCTTCAAAAAGCATCATGCAGACTTCCTATTTTATTTAATTTGGGGGACATTTTTCATGTTTCTGTATTAAGAAACTACTGTCTTTTTTTTTTTTTTGCTAAAGTAAGTGGAACAACAGCTGGCCACTGTGAAGTGGACTTTAAGAATCTGTAAGTGAAAGAAGTTGGGAAGTTTGAGAATCTATCCTGATAAATGAAGTTTTCTGTGAATCTTTTGGGTTGTGTTTTTTTTTCTTTTTTAAACCTTGTTTCTAACCTTCCTGAACATGTTACTACAGTGGACTTTGAGCTGCTCCAAACCCAGTCCCTGCACAAAGGAGAGGTGGTGAGCTTTAATTGCTATAGCTAGGATAGCTAGGGCCTTTTTTTTTTTTTTTGTGTGTGTGTGACCTGATTCACTTTGAAAAGTTCAAGAAACGCTTCTTAAATATTCACTTTATAAATTTTCTTTCATAAGGTAGATAAACAATCACTTGTCTCTTTGGTTCTTAATACTGTTGTGAAACTGTTTTCCTTTCAGTTCTCAGCGAAGTGGAGTATCTCCTGTTGGAGCGCCCAGGTCATGTAGCCTTCAGCAATGACACAGTGTCTGTGGAATATCAGTACTATAGTGATGGTAATGTGACAGCAGAGCAGCTGTCCATCCTGTTGCTGGATGCCAGCACCAACGAGATAATTGCAAGAAAACAGCTTCCAACAAATCAGTCCCAGGGGAGGGTAGAGTTTGAGTGTGTCCATTTCAAGAGTGCTGGGGACTTCTTGTTCAGAATGGTCTCTCCTAGTGATAACAGCAGTGCTGCCCAGTGGAGCAGAAGAAGCATGTCCACCCTCCATGTGGAATGGCCTGTATTTCACATTGATTTGAACAAGAGCTCAGAGGTGCTTGGGAGCTCCCTTCAGGTTGGACTTTTTACAAATGAGCAGTTGTGTGCCATGAATGAGACAGTGGTTTCATTGGATGTGATATTCACCAGCACCCTTTATGAGTTTGGAAGAGTAAGCTCTGATGAGACTTTGGGCATTAGAACTAGCAAAGGAATCCCGCTGTCTAGG
This sequence comes from Elanus axillaris, assembly GCA_026212715.1. Classification (NCBI taxonomy): domain Eukaryota; kingdom Metazoa; phylum Chordata; class Aves; order Accipitriformes; family Accipitridae; genus Elanus; species Elanus axillaris. The sequence continues at coordinate 32,343,929 of JANZLQ010000008.1, forward strand.
TCCCAGTGGGTAGAGTTTGACTGCCCATCTGTGGGTCAAGAAACATACATCACTGTGTTACTGAAATCGTTAAAAACCCATTCCATCATTGCCTCCATAGGACCCATAGATCTCCTCCACAAGTTTGGATACAGACTGGTTGTGGCACCAGAAGCAACATGCAAAACTTTGGTTCAGGTCTTCGTAGTCTCTCCACCGTGTACTTCTATCAGTGGAAAAATTGTTGTCTATAAAGAGGCTCTCAAGCATCCAAGTCAAAGAACAACTTGGCTGTATGAAAACACCCTTCACCCAGGAGACAACAGGACAGAATTTAACTGCACTTTGTTTGATGTGGGGAAGAACAAATACTGCTTTGACCTCTTTAATTTCTCAAACCGAAGCCATTTCCCGACAAGAGTTAAGGAATGTATGATGATCCAAAGGAATATGGGTTTGTACTGATGTTTGTCCTCTTTTAGCCAAAATCAGCATGCTTCCCAGCCAACATGGGTAATGATTGTGGTGTCCCCTGTTGAATAGCTATTTTTGGGTCTCTTACACTAGACAAAATAGTTGTAATATTAAATAGTTGTAATAAAATATGCAGATGGGAACAAGATGGAGTAGAGTGTTATGCAGATGCATACACAGGGACATTTGGTAACAAATGCCACTGTGGTGGCTTAAAACTGCACTAAGCTCACACTAAGTACCAACTGACACCATTTGAGGCATTCTCAATGATGTATCTATCTAGTCCGGGTAAAATTGAAAGTTGTCCCTCTCACTGAGGTAGGAAGCTACGGCAGTAGATCTGGCCCATTGGAAACACTAAAGGTAGGATTAGTCTTGCCTACATCTAAGTGTCTAAAAGCCAAGGGTCCAAGATGAAGTAGTTGTCTAGCTTTTTACTCAAGAGAGACAAGCATCTCACAATGGTGATTTATGGATATAGAAGACACATGGGCTGAATCCTCACCTGGGTATCTTTTTCTGTAGCCCATTTGCTGTAGACTTTGGAGTCCTACCTGTTAGATACACAAATTTTGGTGTGATGAATCCAGATTTGGCCATAGCAAAAGACACTTTCGTGTCACTTCGACAGCTTGTGGGTTTTTCAAGTAGCCTTTCAAGACATCTCTGCTGCTTAAAAAAGACCAGGGTGCATTTTCTGACCCATGAGGCCACCTGTCAGATCATGGGTCACGTTCATATAGCTAAACTTTTCCTCCCAGGAAAGGTTAGAATCATATAAACTGTGAACTAGGAACAATCTGTGGTCTGTGTAGTCCTTTGGGCCATGACCAGGCATGGTCTGGGAGAGTGCTGGTTGGCAGAAGCCAAAACCATGTCCAGGAGTATGAATGATCATGGTTCAGAAGTGATTGCAGTTAAGTATGACCACAAGACAAAGCTCGAGCCCATTCCTCAGCCCTGTTTAAGGAATACATTCTATTTATATCTATACATCTTATGCAGCTGTAGTTTCAGAGGTGGCAGTCCATGGTTTGGCAGAGGCTACAAATCACAGTAGCATGGCAGAGGAAGCAGATGACCTAAACATCCTTCTCATCCCTCATTTGTGGCAGGCAACCACACTGTGGGATGGACTGTACATGCACAAGGGATGGGGTTTGGGTTGTGTTGGGTTAGGCTGTGTTGCCTACACCCTGGCATGAAAAATGAATGTTCTCATTTGGAGGAGGCTTGTGTCCATAGGTAATGAATTAGTCTTTCCCATCTGCACACTTCAAAGAGTTTGGGTTGAAAGTTTGAGATGTACTCCATTTTCTACACCTCCCTGCCCTGGTCTCCCTGAAAAGGAAGTGCAGGATCTCAAGCCAGAAGTGGGTCATTGCGCTTCATGGGCAGGTATCTGAGTGGGCTCATCAGGAGACCGGGAGTGTAGGATGTGCTCCAGAGCACACAGTCCAGACACAGCCTACCTTAATTAGGTTCCTAGTATTGTGCGGTCTTACTTTGTACTATTTCATAGATCTAAAACTGTTGGCTGTTTAATTAACACTCTGTACTAAAAATGACCTCTGTTTTCACCACATGCCAAACTCAGTACGTAGTTCTTCATCTTAACTTCCCATCTGCATTCTCTGTTGGCACTCTCTCTCTTCCTTTGGCATAAGAAGGTCTATCTAAAAATGAAAGCATATTATTTTCTTAATGGAGATAATTCTCAAGGAAAAAGGAAGAGAGAATTCTAATTCTTTCTCAGTGTTTGGGTGGTATGTTACAGTGATATGATCTAGATAACTACCCTGACAGATTAATACCTAGGATATGACATCGATATGTTTCTGTGCTCAATATTTGACTCTTTTAATTGATGAGATCCACCTTAAGCAATGACTTCCTGCAATCTGCTTTGTTTCCTTGGGTTCCCTGATAGCACCATCCTTACAAATGCAGTCGAAAGAATCAGGCTACGCCTGTGAGGAGTGGAGTGAAGTCAATAGCTGCCAAGTTACAAGTGTCAAATCTACAAAGCCGATGAAAGCGAAACCACACCATGTAGCCGTAAATAAAATGTCAACCTGAAATTAATTAGACTGCAGCAGATCTGACTTCGTGCCTGTATCTGTGAGACTTCAAAGCCCGCAGGCAGCGTTTGAAAAGAGCAAAAGAGCGGGGTGCTCTGGGAGGGGCACATCAGCCTGAAGCCACAACAGGCAGAGTGAACCTGCACTGCCTGTGATGGCCATCTGCCTCCTGGCTGCTTTGGAAAGCCCTCTCCTGAGCCCTCTTACCCTGCTGCAGGGCACTGTGCGACGGTGTACATAGACCCAGACCCCCGATAGCTGTTTGTGTAAAATGTTCAGCTGCTGCACAACAGGTGCCTCTCCTCAAGTCACTTCTTTTCGGCTTTGGACTTCCTGAACTCTCTCGGTTTAAGGGAAGGAGAGGTGACAAATCCTCTAGTCTGGGATTCTGTGCAGCAGGGGCCATCACTTTTCATCCAGTTACCCTGGTGTCGAGCCCCACAGCTAGTCTTTGCAATTAACTGCTGCTTATCCTCCAGAGAGTTATAGTCTTTTGTTGAAGGCACCACAAAACAGAGACCCTTCTGGTATTTCAATCAATACTGTGCTTTGATTTTTTTTTTTTAAGAAGGAAAACTCTGTGTGACTAAAGCTCATCTAGCTTCATCCTCTAGTGACTGACTCTTACTCTGCTGCTCTCTACTAGAGGAGACAGCTGTTCCCTATCCACTGTCTTTCCTCCGTGAAGGCGTTTGCACATCCATATCATCTCAGTCTTTCCAGATTATCTCAGTGTTCTGTTTATAAAGTGAAGAGATTGAGTCTTAAATTGGAAGGCATTTTCTTCAGGATTTGATTAATTTTCTGGCTCTCTTTGGCTCCATTTCCATTATTTTAAATGCTCCTTTTAGTTTGATGACAGGGGTGCCAGCTTTGGGTGCTGTGTTCAGACATCTTCCTCACTGATACTGCTTGAGCAGTAACACTCTCCTTACCTCTACCTCTGCTTTCATTCTGCTAATTGTATTAGCTAATTTTGCCATAACTTTTACCCAGGAGACTCTTCTTGAGCTGTATTTGTGTATGACCTTTCAGTATGTAGTCTACCATCCTGCAGGTACAATTTGTATTCCTTCTTCCTACATTTGGCATTCTGCTGGTTTATGATCTACTTTGCTTCAGTTATCCTAACTTAGCAAGTACCCCACATCATTCATTGCTCCATACAGCTGCAGTATCTACTTTGTCATCACAGGAGTGACATATTTTCTCAGTAATGGTTTTGTATTTATTTTTGTGTCAACTAGGCAAGCACTGTACAGCACTGAGCCTTATACTAATCCCTTTGGAATCTCTCCAAATGCATTCCCACTCGGTGATGGTTTTCTGTTGACAATTGCGTATCAAATCTGTCACTCAGCCAGTTCTTACTTCATCTAGCGTATGCTCTATTATTATGAAGCAGAGATACTGTCTTGTAAAAGATCAAAGCTCCTAAATCATTAAAGTTATCTTCATCCAAAAGACACAGGATGAGATAAAAGAAGATTATTTTGCCACACCCATTTTCCATAGATTAGGCATCAGTTATATTCCTGACCCTTTGTCAGTCCTGCTTTTTACTCCACATCCCAGCCAGGTTTTTAGTACAGTCTGTGAAACAGGAATCTGGCTTGTGTCTGGAGCAGGAAGGAGAAGGTTCCCCAGTGGCAGTGAGCAGGCCAGGGCAGCAGCTCTTCCCGCCAAGGCCATCAGCTTCAGAGTGAGTGTCACAAAAAAGTTTGTGCTATCTAAGACTGTGAATATATCTATTAAAGATGGGGGAATATGTCTGTTAAATGTGAGCCAGCACTTGTGCAGCTTTCTGTAGAATCCAACTGGAGAACCTATAAAAGAATAGCAGTGAGATGTGAGTCACTTCATTCATCTCAGTGGGGTGTTAACTGTTTCACACAGGTGACTTTCTAGAGAGAATCATGCAGCTATTTTTTTTCCTGTGTTTAACCAGATTATTTGAATGTCTGATTTCGGAAACTCTGTTAGATCATCTTAGCCAGCAACAGACACATTGCAGGTTAATTCTTTTCAACGCTTTATCCTGTGCTTTGCTCATCTGGGATTTAAGCGTCCCCAGCAGTGAGACTTCTGGGAGGAGAGGAGTGAGTGGAATATCTGGGGGTCAGGCAGGGATATACAACTTCCATCAAGTTCTTGCTCCCTGAATAAGACTGTATGAATCAGACCTGCTGATCTGTAGGAAAATCTGGGAACCAACTTGCTCTGTTGCCTGAATCTGTACCTGGCTTGCATTTATTTAGAAACAGGTAGATGCAGAGGACCTGTATATACCAGGGCTGGTTTGTGCCCCATCCTCTTCTGTGTCAGAGAATGCTTTATCTCCATGCTCCCAGCATTTTAGGAACAAATCAGGTGTTACAGACTCACTGGGATAGCTTCTGAAAAAAAATTTTTAGGTCATGCCTCTGCAGTTCTTAAAGATGCCTTTTTGTGGGGAAAAGACTGTAATTTGCTCAGGTGGAGTCTAGGTTTTCTTCTTTTAAAGAGAACAGAGTCCTTTCATTGTCCAAATTAGTAACCTGTTGGAGCATGCCACCATTTCAGTGCACCCAGGCTTCATTTCCATGGAAATAAGAGAAACTCAGAATAGGTGAGAAGGGTGTTTTCCCAGCTCTTGTCCAAACACCAATACAATGTGTGTACACGCAGTCTCAGGGCCTAAAAACTGACCTCAACTACAATCCTCCAAGCTAGGGTAGTTGTTTACGTGAGCCTGTAAATAATTAGTGATTTTGTGCCATATCACTGGTCTTGTTGAAGTGCTTAGGACTATCACATGCATCAGGCTAGAAGGATGATGCTGAGCATCCCTCACTGACTACGCTGTTAGATCGCACTGCATTCTCAAAGTCTTAGGAACACAGAAATTTCAGGGGAGATATTTATGCAGAGCAACAATTAACACAGTTAATTGCATTTATCTTTCATGTTGGCAGATCTGCCAACTGTCAGCTATTTCAAACTAACTCATCAGTTAGATGTCTTCACATTAATAATTGATTCCTCAATTGTATGTGAAAAAATTCACACTTATTAGAGCTAGTTTGCAGTGCATGCCTTCTGGTTTTTCCCCTGGTGCTTTGGATCTCTTTGTCTTAAATGGAGGTTAATCATTTCATTTCTTGGGGGAGAATAAACTATGCTTCATTTTCTTTTACATTCTGGTAATTGCAGAAGGTTGCAGAGCAAGTTGCAAGAGTTTAAATCTCCCGTCTTCCATGGGAGCTGGAGATTTCATGCTCTCCTGCTGCTTAAGGCGCATATTCTTAGCCCCAAAGCTATGGATGCCAATTGTTTGCTAAGGAACAGTGTGGCCTCAGCTGAACCCGAAGTCAGTGAAAAGTGCCCCGGAGCAATGGGCACATCATAAGTTTGATGTCAAAGTTAGAAATCCTAAATACTTGTATGTTGAAGCCCGCAGATGTCAATGTGGAGGCAGCTGAGCACTCTCCACTATCACCAGTGTTAGCACTGGAGGCAACCAGAACCTTTCTGGGTCTGGGTCTGTATCTGACTGTAATTAACAGATGTTTAAATGAGCAGGGAATGTGGAGAGAGGGAAATGAGCTAGCTCTCACACTGGAAATTACAGCAGGGACTCACCAAGCTGATCACATAAAGTAGTCTACGAGGTAGGTGCTTCTCCGGCTAGCCTGCCTCCCTCTGCCAGTGATGAGGAACACTGCTGGAGTCTTTCATGATACTGATATGAAGAAAAGTGTTGTGAGTTCCCCAAATACCATGATGCCATGAAGTCTTTTGGAGGAGGGATCAGTGAGCCCTTGACTGACCACTGATTATGGCCATTTTTTCTTGCTGCCCTCACTAATAGCTCTGCTGGCTAGCTGATGTGATTTTGCAACTGTCCAGGGTCTGTACCTTTGAGGGACTCCTTACTGGAATAAAATTCCTCAGTTACCTCCTCCTTGGCATCCTCTGACTCCTTTTCCACCTGAAACCACAAACCATCCAGTCTTGCTCCATTTCACACTTCACTGGGAACTGGCATGGCTACAAACTGGAGAAGTGTGAAAGCTCAGCCTGCCTCTGGGTCCCTCTCCCCTGCTGTAGGAGCTCTCCAGCTCCAGAGGCAGAGGGGTGAAAGCAGAGAGGTGCACAAAGAGCACAAAGTGAAGACAGCCTTGGATCATGGATATCACAATACTGTGGTAGAGTCAGTGGCAAACAGCTGGGGAGGTCACTTGGTGTTGTGTGAGCTTACCACCGCAGCACCACGGGGGTATCTCACCATGCCCATCTCTACATTAGGCGAGGCAGATGTACACAAACGTGCATGCACACAGATGTGCATGAGTATGTGCCCACACACGCTCTACAGCCTTGGCTGACAGCACAAGTGTAAGTTCAAAACCTCTGGGCTCCATCCTGCAATGCAGGTGAGTACCAGCTTGCAGGAGAGCAGCCCCACTGGTTCTATTAAGCTGCTCACATTAACATTATTCTTACTGGTGTCCTCACAAAAATTTGTAGGACAGGCCCCAAAGCAGTTAAAATTTAATGTTTATTAAAACACAGCTGTATTTAATTTTTTTAGAGACTTTTAAAAATAATAACACACTATGAACAATTCAACAACCAATATAACATGAAATCATAAAGCCATTTCGAGTCATGCAACACTGTCAAGTCCTTTGACATCGTAATTTGGTCACAGTTCAGGAGCTCAGGAGCATGCTAGCAGCAAAGCAACTGTGTAATAAAATTAAAGATCATGACCTGTGCTGGCAGCAGCAACAACATAAATAAGTTAAAGGAATAAACTTTTAACAAACCTAATCTACTTTTTTTTTTAATTTAGCTGATTTTCCACTTTATCTGTGAGTGGTGAAATGGAGTTAAGTGGTCTATTGGTTTTCTTTCTGGCAGGTTCCAAAACCAGGCCACCAAGTCAACTGACCCATAGGAGGGCCCTCAGGGTTTTTCTTCTTTAAGATTGCACCCAGGCTCATGCATTAGTTTGGAATTTAAAGTTGTGGTCCTGCTTTCAGTGTCATAACTGTCAGATATGGGCAGGAATGGTCCCCTTCTCTCTCTGGGTTCTTGCTGCTGTAAAGTTTGACTGTTGGAACACTGGATGAGGATGTCTAAGCAAAAGAGGGATTTCATTACACATTAAAAAATGATAATGTTTGAGGTAGTATTAGAACCTGAGTCTGCCTCCACTTAAATAAATGAACCTGCAAATTTCACCTTCAGTTAATTGCCTGACCATAAGCAATAAAACAATAGGGACCTCTAAGCTATCAAATGAATGATTCAATAACACGTTTGTGTGCTGAGAAGATAATAAAGAGAAAAACCAATATTGCTGTTTCATTAGGCCTTGTAGGCTTATCCTCCTTTCACAATCACATAAATCAGGAGTAACTACACTTAAGTAAATGAAGTTATCTTGCTGTAAAAGCACTTTTTGTCAGGCAGGAATTGGATGAATATATAAATTACTAACCCATTCCAGAGATCTGTGAATTAATTTCCATTTGCTGTTTTTCCAAGCAGAGCCTGCCTGCCAGCTGACTGACCGCTGTGTTGCTGGCTGGCACTGGAGTGGAAAAAGGAAAACAAAAAGTGGGAGCTTTGCTCCAGACTCTGATGGGAACAGGAGCAGGTCCCTGGATGCTGCTTGCTCTCTTGGTGTTGCCATTTGCATTGTTTGGTTATTTATTGCTGGTTTTCTTAAATAAGAGAAGACAAATGGCTATGTCTTTAAAGGTAAGGAGGCAGACACATTCCTCATTGCTGTGAGCTTGTGTATTTGCAGAAACATGGAGCCCGTGGCAGCCCTGGAGCCCCTGCAGCGTCACCTGTGGGGACGGCATCCGGGAACGCTTCCGAGAGTGCCTCACCTCCTTGCCGGCAAAACCAGGCTGCGCTGGATTACCAAGGGAGACTTCCTTGTGTTCGCTGGAGGAGTGTTTGTGTATGTAGTTCTGCTGTCCTCTTCCCTGTGGTTGCATGTCTGCCCTGCCAAAAGCAAAGGGCCTGTTATTAGAAGGCCTTTGTAAAATGGAAGCATCTGATCTCTTCTTCCATTGTATTGATTTTGGAGGGGGTATCACATTCCTGCGGTTGATGGAGTAGGGTGGGAGCCTACATGCATTTGTGGGACAGCTAGAGATAGGGCTCCAAGGCATAAGAAGATTTCTGAATGCTGTGGGTGCCATGGAAGGGGTTTAAAATCTTCAGCATGGCTAGGGAGTGGAGAAGGGCTGAAAGAAAGATCTTGGGGCTGGCAGAATATGTTCAGTACCCAAGGCCAAAGACTCCAGGCAGTGGAAACCTATTAAAAAGTGAAAACTATTAAAAGAGGGCTGGTTCCAGCTGGGACCTGCAGTGTGGGGTTCCCATTCTGGGAGGTTTTTTTGGTGGCAGTGCCAGGTCTCACCCTGCTCCAGCCTGCCACTGCTGTTAGCCAGTGACAGGGCAGGCTGGCTGGTGCTGGTGGGTGGCAAGTAGGTGCGGATACAAGAGACCTGAGCCTCCTGTAAGGCAAGAGGAGGGTTACAGCAGCCGCATGGCCCCTGGTGAGGCTGAATGAGGCTCTGCCAGCACCATAGTTGTGTGCTTGCAGCCAACATGAGAGGAAGGAGAAGTGGCCCCTTTTAATGGGGTGCTGGTGCTCAGTCCATGCAAAACTTTTGCTTCTTGCAAACTCCCTGCTGAAAAGGAGGGTGCTGATGCCAAGGGCCCTCAGAGGTCCATCTGTTCAGAAACTGTCTGATCTACAAGTTCCAATGCTTTCCTGCCCCACAGGTGCCACAGGGGGCAGGGGTAGGGAACGGAAGGTGCCCAGGGACTGTGCAGGATCCTAGGCTCTCAGGCTGTAATTTAACAGATAATTTAAGCTATTACAAAGTGAGCAACACCTTACCCCTTGCTTTGGCTACTTCCATGCACTTACTTGTGCTGGCAAAAGTGGAGTGTGGAGAACTGGAATGGAGCCAGCTAAAAAATAGACAGTCTGGGGATGTGGGGAAGTTGTTTATCACTTGGCCGCTGCAATACTTGTGCCACTGAAAAGGGAAGGGCAGCAGAGAGGGAGAATGTGTAGCTGGAGCAGGAAGAGGGCAGGACTCCTTTTTTGATGGAGGTGTTGGCTTGAACCAGCTTCAAGGCATTTGTTGAAAGAATGTCTCGGAAGTATACAGGCTGGACTGGACTGAAATGTATTGTGGAGCACTGTAAGAAATGGGTTGGTATGGAACAAAAGGTTGGCTGAAGGAAAAATATTAAAAATTGCATTCCATCAAGCCAGGTATTGCATTTTGTCAGTGTTTGTGTAGCACCTGGGCTGTTTTAAGAATTTATTGTTAAGGTGTCTGATGTTTTTTAATGACTGGAAAATTATTATTTTGGAAAGCTGTGACTGTATGCAGAGAGGAACAAGTCAGCTGTTTAGGGGCCCAGCTTAAAGCTAATGCCCAGCTCTAGGGCTAGTTGTCTTCTTTATGCCAAACTCTGTCAGACTGCTGGGGGCAGTGATGCCACCAGCGAAATGCAGTGGGGTAGTTGGTGTTTTTCTAAAGCTGATGCTGAGCTGTGCTATTCCATGCCTTCTGTTTACCTGCTGGAAGGGTATTTCCATAAGCACAGTGCTTGGCTTGGCTCCCTGCCTGCCTCTTTCAACCCGCTCCTCTGGAGCTCAGAGAGCAGTCCTGGTGCACAGAGCTCCCCGGAGTAGGGTCTGTGTGCACGGAGCACGTGCTGGATGCATGATTTGGATGCGCACCTTGCTTTACACGCACAGAAGTGACAGGCCTCTCTGGTGCTTCTTGGAGGTGTCACTCTTTCCATGCAGGTGTGCAACTGTATAAGGTTTATGATGGTTTCCAGAGAGGTCAGTGGTCCCGCATATACACAGTGCACATGCCCGTGGCAGTCCAGTTGGAGTTACTGTCTGACAGTACTCAGCAGGTCTGGACAATTCTGAAATTCCAGCGGGGTCTCTGGGTTAATAAAGAGGGTTTATGTATAGAAAACCCAGATGAACAGGAGGCCTGCATCTGCATCCATTGCTGTGGGATCATCTGGAGGAACTACCTCACTTGTCTCCTGCACATGGTTTCTAAGCCTTCTGCTCCCACATTAGGCAGCTTCCTTTACAGAATCACCTACATGATGTCATCTCATTGAATCTTAGGTTGCTTGAGAAGTGACATGATGCTGTGATCGTACAGTGTTCCTCTGCTGTCTGAGCTCAGGCGGGGAGTGTCATTCCCCTCCACCCTTCAACTGTCCACTCCTTTCTGAAACAGGAAAGCTTTTTTTGAGCATAACTGTGTTTGTAGTCATTAGTCCAGCAGATGGAGCAAATGTCTGAATAAAAACAACCAACACACAGTCTAGGGGCAGAGGTAGATGACGTGGAGAGAAGCAAACCTAATTGATGTAAGTCTTGTTTCATATCTCACTGTTTGCTAGCTGTTAGCTTTCTACTCCAAATGATACAGCACAGTGTGCATTACAGATGAAAAATGGAGTCTTTAGAAAATAGTTGTGAGACTTGCTCTGCTGTGGTGGTACTGAACAGAGCAAATGCTGGTCCTGCCTTCTCCCCTGGGGTCACTTCCCGCTCACGCCCCTGAAATGGCAGTGCTTCGTGCTCCAAGCATGATTTCATTGGGCTGAATGCAAGTTTTAGGGATCCTCCAAAAAAAAAGAGACTGAGCAGGCAGTGGTCTTGTTCTTTATGCTGATGTTGAGCTCTCAGAGTGACATGAAGATCAAGGTTAATCCCATGGCAGGATTTTTCAAAGGTGTTGGGGCTGTCAGGTAGCCCTGAGTCAAAGAAATGGGTCTCCTGCCCACCCAGCACCCTGCATGTCTGTTATCATAGCAGCATGAGACCTTCTGGCCTGTGTTCGTAAGTGTGTTTCTGCATTCTGCACACCTAATAGCTGTGCTACCAGCTCGCTTTTGGATGAGTGTTATTCTGGATTATGGGAAGTACATGGTGTCTGCTTCTCATTATTCTGCAGACCCATATTCTATGGCTGGATCATCACTGTGGTGCAGGCAGGAGCACCTGGCAAATTGGACTTGACTGTCCATCATCCCAATGGAAGGCTCTGGGTTCTGGATAAAACTAGAGACTGGGAGAAGGTTGTTAAGTGGTTCAGTTCGAGCTCATAGCTTTGTGGCCAGCTCTTGTCAACCACAACTGAGTGGCTTTGTCTTCCAGCAGCATTTTCATGGCCTTATGAAGCTGATATTTGGCCACAAAAAGTTGGGAAATGAGCACTACCTCACAGTAAAATTAGCTACTGGACCAATTAATCCATCAACCATGCTGTTTTCTGCTCAGGCTTGCTGCTGAAATGCTGGAGACCTCATCTGACAAAAGAATTAATAATTTCTCATTGCTTCATCTGTCTGTAGCGTGGTGGAGTGTGCAGGTGAGAGGTTTAAATAGGGCTGTGGAAAGCTCTGGAATGTTAACGTTACAGGTTTGCAGGGTATTCTTCCCCATTTGAAGGCCCATCTCCAGCCCACAACAGAAGTGTCAATACCAGAGGCACCAAAGCAATGGCTGCCTTCTCAGTTAGGAGCCTGCTGTGGAGGGGAAGGTTTTGTCCTTTGGGGCTGCAACACCAGGCAGTGGTGGAAGAAGCACCCTCAGAGGACTGCTTAGAAAAGTTACACTGCCCCTGCTAGTTGCTGCCTTTCTGCTCTTCGAACTCATTGCAATTTTCACACCCGCTTAAGCTATCCTAAAAATAATTTTAAAGTGATACCTGCAGTACTAGCCTGGGTTGGGTTATTTTTACCCCTTTTATGGCACGTTTTACATGTATTTAGGAGTGCCTTATGGAAATGGGAGAGCATGCAAAAGTACTGATTACATTTAAAAGGTCTGTGGGAGCCTTGGTTTAAAGTAAATAGATCTCTTCCTGCCAGTTTGAAGTCATCAGTAGTAAGTCATTACAATGAGCAAATTTTAACTTCCTGTACTGTGTTAACTGGTTATTTTTATTTTGTAGTGAAGTATCCATCCTAAAATACCAAAATGCTGTTGACAGTGCAACTCTGACAGACGTGTGTGCTCTTTGTTACAGTGATCAAGCCTCCCACCCCACCTTCTGTCCAGCCAGGAGAGGACCAGAAAGCAAATAATATAGTCACCATCACAGGTATCTCCTTATGTTTGTTCATCATCTTTGCCACCGTCCTCATCACCCTCTGGAGGAAGCTCTGCAGAACTCAGAAGTGCAGCACTGCTGTCCGCCGAAACTCCGTCCATTCCCCCGGCTTCCGCAAAAACTCCGATGAAGAGAACATTTGCCAAGGAAACAAGCAGCGGGACAGCTTTGCTGAAGGAGGAGATGCCCCTGTTAACATTCCTCTGACCTACAGGCGAAGCCTCCAGTTTGCCCAAGAAGATGATGCCTCTGGAAGTGAGAACTTCCAGCCAAACGCCCAAAAAATAATCCCTCCAATTTTCAGCTACCGCCTGGCACAGCAGCAGCTGAAAGAGATGAAGAAGAAAGGCCTGACTGAGACCACCAAGGTGTACCATGTCTCTCAGAATCCCCTCACGGACACAGTTCTTGGTGCCACCACAATGCTTCCCCTGAGCACAGAAAACCAAGAGGAGGCAGTGGCAAACAAATTTAGGATCAAATCACCATTTGTGGACCAGCCAACCAGTCAGCCCAAATTCCTGGGGGAAAGCTCTCGCCCTAGGCTGGATTTTCCATTCTCACAGGCCAATCCTGCAATGAGCCCTACCCAAACCTTGATAAGAAGAGCTCATTTCAAGCACCAGGATAACAGAGGGGACTTGTCTGAGAGAGGCTGTCACAGAAACCCACAGTTCAGAAGAACAGCCAGTTTCCATGAAACTAAAAAGGCCAGGCCTTTCAGGGAGAGAAGCATGTCCACCCTCACCCCCCGACAGACTCCTCTCTACAACTCCAGGACCAGAACATGGGACCAGGGTTTGGAGGACAAGATGCGGCCAAAATCAAGAAACACTAATCCACCTTGTGACAAGCTGGATCAGCCCCACAGTGCTGGGCCAGGGTGTGAACCGCAGGGCCATGGTGCAAAGTGCCACCACAGGGCAGGTCTCTCAGTAAAGAAGCTGGACCTGAGCTCTGACCGCCAGCCTGCTGGTCAGGAGAAGGCAGCTGATAAGCATGAGCCCAGCCGAAGTAAGAGGGGCCCTTCACCTAACCCCAGGGGTGCGTGGAGGAAGGAAACAGGCTCAACTGGTAAAGATAATTCCCAGAGAGGCCTAAGTGTAAGTCCGGCCCAGTACCGAAGGGACAAGTGCCAGAGCTTCCCCTTGGACCCTGAGTTTGCCTTTTATGATAATACTACTTTTGGCTTAACAGAGGCAGAGCAGCAGATGATCGACCTCCCTGGCTATTTTGGCTCAAATGAAGAGGATGAAACAAGTACTTTAAGCATTGAGAAGCTGGTGATCTGAGTGACATATTGCAGCCCAGCAGGAGGGGCATGCGCATGAGTGGATCTGCAGGATCTGTTGGATTCTGGTGGAAGGAACAGCGGGAATCGCGTTACCTCTGCATGGAGCAGGAGGGAATATGCCCCACGTCTGGCATGTGGGAACAAATTCCTTTCTAATTACTGGAAGGTGCTTCCGTATCTTTTTTTTTTTTTTTTATGTGTGTACAATACACACAAAATACCCTGGGAAAGCACTTGTTAGTGAAGGCATGACACATGAATAGCCAATAGATTCTATTGCATAAAGCAGTGATGTTTCGTGCATCATACATAATGAATGCCACTGATCTAGCCTTTCCCACCTTGTGGACCACATGCTAGTAGATTATGGTGTCCTAAAGCATCCGTTGTCCAGTATCCTCAACCATCTGTCCAATTAGTGCATCATTTCCCATTTAGAAAACACAAACCTCAAGTTGTGAGCAGTTTTCATTGTTTTTCTGGTAGTCATTTCTGAACTGTGTTGATTCGTCATAGTTGCTCAAATAAGTCATATGGTGGTGTTTCTTTTAGCTGGTTGCATGGAAGTGCAGACAATTGATACTGAATACTTGGAGTGAATTTAAAATTGAGGTGGCATTTTTCATCATTCAAGAGTCTGATATTTTCTTTCTGCCAATATTTATACCAAGAAAACAGTAACATACAAATATTTGCAGAAAATGAGTAGAAAGGGGCATGCTACTGGGAGGGCAAAGAAAGTGGATGATTAAATTTTAGTCCTCACAGAAATGTTAGTGCAGCTTTTAAGCGCACTTATAAAAGGCAGTGAGAGAACTGTTGAATCACCCATCTTTCCATAATCATCTTTGCCTTTATTAAACTTTTAAAAAAATGTAAATAAATTGGCAATAATACTACTAAAGCAAGCTCAAAATAAATTATGAACAAAACTGGTGAACAGCAAATTTATTTGATGAATACCTGTTTTGCAAACAAAAATTAAAATGGCTTGACAACATCTGGTGATTCCCAGAGAATCTTACCATGAAGTACAAAAGTTATATTGTCGGGGCTTTTTTTGTTGTGCTTTAAAACCAGAGCAAAATTTCATGAGCACACACTGCTGCAAGTTTTCAGAGCTGGGCTGAAACCCCAGTTAACAACAGAGACAGTGCTCGGGCCAGTGAGAATGACTCAGAGACTTTGCTTGCCATTTGTTAGGATAATCATCTCTTCAGGGAGTTTGCAAAGACCAGGGGAATGCTATTGGGCAAAAACAAGAAAAGAGGAGATGCTGCCAGTGGAGGATGGAGTGAGGTAAGTTCAGGCAGAGGACTGTCAGTCCTAAAACAACTCTCTCATAAGGAGCCCAACCCTACTTGCCCTTTAACCCGCCTTGTGGGTGGGAAGGGAAAATCAGCATGTGCTCACTTCTCTGGCACTAGGCTGCTCTCCTTCTCAAAACTGGCTTTCTGAGCAGAAAGATAGATTTTCCAATCCCACACTTTTTTTATTCTCCAAACCAACAGCAATTTTAAAGGAAGAGCAGCATCACTGTGCATTAGGCAGTTACCGATGGCACCACACTGAAGCGTCCAAAGTGTGCAGAGGTAACTTGACAGGCACACAGTGGGAGGGCTTGCTGTGACAGACTGGGATGAGCCAGACGCTCAGCATTTGGCCACTGGAGTCATACCCCACCATTTGAACGGCATTTTTGATGGGTAACGTTTTGCAGCTGCTGCTGGAGTGCCAGATCCGACTTGCAAGGTGATGTGAACTCCCTGGTTCCCAGGAGCTGGGCCAGCACGTCACATTGTCGACGTTCAGCCCTTCAGCCCAGCGTGGTGTTAGTATCAGCTATGTGTTCCCATAAGCTGTCTGCTTGAAGTGTTGTTTAAAGCATTTGAGAACATGTTCACACTTGAAAAGTGATCCAAAGCTAACCAAATGTAACGAATCTTTAAATTGACTTAAATGAGCTGGAAATGAGACCTCTGAAGCAATTGCTGCTCAGGTTACTTACCAGCCCTGTGCTAGAGTAAACTCCACCATGTGAAGCACATTTGCCCTGAAGCCATGATCTGTCAGTGTTGGAGCTACAGGACTACAAAATCTTTACAGCTTCATGAGCCTCTCAGTATGGGAGATCCTGGGGACACAGCAGATGAAATGTGCAGCACGGCAACATTTAGCAAGCATTCCCCTATCCTTCAGTGGGAGTGATTTGAGCTTGGCAGTAGCCCTCAGATCAAATAAATACTCAGCTAGTGGCATTTTACCCTGTTTATTAAGATAAAGAGGGTTCTGAAACGCTTTCTGGGCTTGCTGTGGGAGTTGTAGGGTCCTGCACAAAGAAAGCCCTGTGACCCATGCCTCTCGGAGGAGGTTCCCTGCATTGCAGGAGGGCAGAGGAGGGGGCGAGCCTTGCTCTAAGCCAGATGCTGCTTCCTGCAACCTCATCTCAGTGTTGGGCTGCGTTCAGAACAGCTACTGTAATGCATTAGATGTATTAGGTACATCCTGCATCCAAGACAGCAAGGCAGACCCCTTCCCTCCCAGCTTGTCAGATCTTGGCTCCTTTTTCTCTCTCAGAGAGAGAAAAAAGCGCCGTAACATACTGATGCTGGCTGAAAGCAGACCAGCTATAATGCCTGCCTCTCCATATTGGCACAGGGGGAAACATATCTCCGTACTCTGGACTTTACATCACTCACTGCTCACTCACTGGGGAACTGGACCAGGTAGCAGTTGTCTGACTAAGCCCTGTTGGCTTTATCTCCAGATTGATATTTCATTGTCAGATGGGTTATTGGCTGCTCAGTGAACTGTCAAACCACTAACACTGTCCCTTTGATGCTGTAGTTGATATCCAGCATGCAGAGTTGAGCATCACTGGTCTGTAATCTACCCTGCTTCCCTAGACCTCTCATGAAGAATGGGATTAAGCACCATCTGCTAGAAGGCATTAATTTATTTCACTCACATCTCTCTGTGTCTTCTGCCTAGACAAAAATCGTCCTTGCTGCCCTCAGCACTGCATCAGTGGCCACATGGTTAACGCATGCACACAGTGGTTCCTTATGTTCCCAAGATGCAGTTAGAACCTTGCACTAAGATTTTACCATGGTAGAATATAGAAACAGTGATCAGAAAGGAAATAGTGCTGGCTGTTCACAGCCCTTTCTTCACAAGGGCACCCTCATTTCAGAGATGCAGGTGTGAGTTTCATTCCACATGGGTACATGCCAAGGCTTGGCCAGAGGCAGCGGTGCAGTCTTGCCAGGGCTCAGTCTTTAGGAGCATAGCTCCCTGGGGTGCTGGCCTATTGCATTCTGGTGTTCACATTTGCAATCCCTGGGATGGCTAGGAAGAATTGAGAATGGGGTTTACCTGTTGACAAAGCAGAGGGACCAAACCAAGTTTTACACTGAACCTTCACATGTCTCTGCATTGTCTCCAGGACAGCTTGAGGCATGGAAATTAAACTTACCTTGCAGACCCTCTCAACTACCCAGGACAGCAGGTACAAAAGCACCAGAGCCAGCAACAAAAGAATGTATTTCTCATATTATGAGCTTTCTCAAAATTTTAATCCAAATTTCTGTTCAAGTTCCTACTGTTGAAAACCAGATACAAAGTGTTACATCCTACTCACATGGTTTTATTTCACCCTTTATGGATATATAATGCAAATTACAATATGTATGGCTCTAAAAGCAAGTAAATGGAAAAGAACTACCAGTTTAAAAGTAATTAGAAAAAAATAGGCTCATTCTACAACATGGTAGTTAAATGATTTGCATCAAGCTGATACTACAGTTCATTTTTAACTGTCGTTATGAACAACTCGTGGAAAATAAATTTTCAGTATTCCATTTCTTTCAGTCACTTGTGTTGCTCTTTTGTTTCACTCTGATGAGACAATGAAAGCAGTGTGTCTTGTGGTTCAATCACTTCCCACTTCCTGATTCCCCTTCACTAACTCAAAGTCACCTGGTCAGTTACGTAAGAACTTAAAAATGAATCATGTCTGCATTTTAAGAACACCTAAGAATATCTGTGCTCATCTTAAATTTAGTAAAATATGCCTAATTTTAATCTGGGGCTTAAGTCTGGTTGTCAGTGTTGTCTTTGCATTAATGTGTCGCCGTGTGTTATAGAAATGGATCTGCAGCGGGAAGCTGTTGGCAATGAAACCCAGTGTCCACACTGTCCGTGTTGTGGGGGTTTGCTCTGGCATAGCCTTAGTCTGGATGCACGTTAGCAGCTGGAGTACCTCCATCCACTGGTTTGGTTTTACACACTCCAGCAGTGGTCTGCAACTGAAGTGCAGCAGTTGGGGACTATAGGGAGAGTTGCTTAAGAACATTCTGCTGATCCAGAACAAAGCACTAACGAAGGCATGCCAGATGAAGTCCAATTCCCCAGCACCTTGTTGTTTCTATTATGTTCTCGTAATCGAAGCACTGATGGTTAAAATGAAGGTGAGAAAGAATTAGCCCTTGAAAAGTACAGATAACTAAAAGAACATGCTTGATCATTCAAGGTCCAGAGAGCTTTTCATAAACACTCTCAATTGAAATCCTGAAAATTGCTGAAAAAGAAAACTCTGGTTATTCAATGACGGAGGTCCATATGTTTTCCATTAAATTGTTGGCTGGCTGTGCTCAAACAACTCACAATGTTAGCTTCAGCTAGCAGAAACAGGTGCAACTCCAGTTATCACAGTGCGGGTTTGGTGACTGGCAGCAGCAGAGGGCTGGCTATTAACTTACACAATTATTTTCAGCCTGTACTTTTTTTCTTTCCAAAGGAGCAGGTTTCAGCTGCCCTGACTGTTCTCACCATCTCCACTCTCTCTGTCAACAAAGAACGGAGGCCTGATTTTCATGGCTGAGTATTTTAGCGAGTACCACATCCCATGCCACGTGGACCACAATATGCCATTGTCATGGGATCCATTGTACCTTCCTGTTCTGTAGTACCATCCATTGAGATTTACAGCATGGCACCTCATAACGACATAGGAGAGGGAGAAAAGGAGATGAGGTTTAGTGTGGGAAGACATTGCATCATTACAGCAAAGTACAATTTTCACACAACACACGTTTAGAAGTACCAGGGCGGGATTCATTGACAGATTGGACACCTAGATATATCTGTCTGTACGGAACTGCTTATTGAAAGTCCTACAATAGCCTATGGAGACCTGGTTAATGCATTTAGTGGAACCCAGAGAAGTATGTGGGTCATCCTAAAGTAGATACATACACTGGTCAGCTAATTCAACCTGTTGACTCCTTCAAGTGTATTAACTAGGGACATGATTCAGTTGCCTAAACAGAGGGGTGTAGTGCCATTTGGTAGGCTCTAGCTCAAGTGTAGGCAGCTACGTATTGACACCTAAAAATGCGATGTCTTTTAATCAAGGTAAATCCCACTAGTGATGTGCATTTTTGTAGCTCCACTGATTGCAGTTTGTATGTGATGAGGGCCTGGTCAAAGAGGCTCATCCCGCCCTAAAGCAAAGAACAACCGAGAGCTGTGTGTCTGTGCTCCCAGGGCTGCTGAACCCGAGTTCTGGTGATGTGTGGGGTATGCCCAACTAGCAAACATACCATCAGGGCTGTTAAGGGGTAGCTCACTCCTTAGACAAGCTCCACAATCAAGAAATGTCCTTTGTACGCCCTTCACCTTGCGGTGGCTACAATTGTTTTCTTGCCTGGGATATAATCCAAAGCACTTTAAGGAATTTTAATTGGACTTGTTTCCTTCCAGGTCATTCCCCCCCTATGCATTTATTTATTTTGTCCCATTTTGTTAAAATGAATGCAACTTACCTGTGGCCCAGTTTCTTAAAATGAATGCAACTTACCCTCTTTGCTTCATCATGAAAGAAGCAGATTGCTTTCCTTTGAGGATCTGTAGGTGTGAGCATCTTAGATTTGGCTGTGCGAGGTGGCAAGTGCACACAGCAACCTCCAGCTGCTGTAAGGCAGGCAAGTCCTCTTGGCTGTACAGCTACCCACACCCTATGCATCTGAGAGGAATCAGCTGGTTTCCATACCTGTTAAACCACCAACCGCCCTTGTTCTCCAATGCACAGTTGCCTGCCAGGAATCGATCGTGATCCTTGTCAGATGTGGTGAACTGCATCCCTCTGTGAGAGGCTGACCACTGATCTTCAAAATTGCTCCCACCAGACAGAGCGTCGCCAGCGTTACCAGAATAGGTGCCAAACCATAACCTGTAATTGTCCTGCAAGAATATGTGAAACATGTCTTTGATATCAGCTCTTTCTGCCCTTCCTTCCATTTTTGAGATCAAATTTGCTCTGGCCATTGTATCCACTGTCAAAGGCATGACTGTTGATATCAAGGGTGACTTTAGGCCCAATGCTTTAATGATCCTAGTGTAGATCAATAAGGGACTTAAACTTCAAGAAGGGATTGCTAATTACTGCTGCTGCTGCTACAAAGGGCTTTGGGCTTTATTGCCTTTCAATAACCATTTGGTACACTATACAACAAGCTGGAGGGCTCTTCTTAGCTCATCAGGAACAACTTGGCAGAAAACTGTGCTGAGTAGTTGCCTTCATAAACTGATCAGTCGTTCAGCTAGAATAACTCCTTCAGAATTGTGCTCCTCCAAGAACTAGAAGTGATCTGATTTCTAGCTAAATGGTCTGGTCCTTAGATACTTAGAAGAATAGTTCATTGCGCATCACTAACAGATCTAAGAGACATTTGATATGAAATAGATGATTACTTCTGTGGTGTGGGCTTTTTCCTGTTATCAAATTCCACTTTTGCTTGTGAAAAATAGCAGTAAGGTATTAAAATGAAGCCATTTAAACTTTTCATAAGAAAACTCTAATTGCAAACTGAACATAATGTGTACATTTCTGGAGTGGTGATGGAGTTGGAACTAGGACTGGTCCATGCAATAGGCCTTGTGTCCTTGGGTACTCAGGCTACTTAGGCATGGTGTTCAAAAAGGCAAGCCTGCAAAGAACAGCGCCTGTATTGACAGGATGCTATCTAAAGCTAGAAAGTAAACATGAAAATACAGGGGTGTGTCTGTCTCTGGGCTTTCTGTGTCTGCAGCACTAAGCATAGTGCTACAGGTACCTCTCTTCAGGATAGGAACTTAAAACTGCTCCTTCAAAGCTTTGATTAGAGTTCACTGTTTTCTTTTAAAACAAAGTAGAGGGGGGTTGTTCTGGTGATTGCCTTTTATGTGACAGCCTGAAACACACTCCTAGGTAGTAGGAGAACAGGGCTCAGTTTCCTTGCAGAAGTTCAAACCTATATATCCTCCCTCATGGAAGACTTTTAACCATGCGGGCAGAGGCAAATGTATGTGGGAATCCCTGTGCCCTGCAGCAGTGAGCTGCCCTCCATGCAGCAGCAGAGTTAGAAAGAAAGCATGCACACACGATCCTGCCAGCCGGTGGCTTGGGTGCTCAGCAGTTGTGAGAAGAAGTCCCAGGCTTACGTCCCTGCTCCCAGGGCTGCTTTTGTCAAACCAGGAATCCCAGGGAACCAGAGCAGGTGAGTTGTGCAGAGTTGTAGTTACAACGCTGATAACTGAAGCCTGATGCTGCATATACAGATGCCCCACCCTCACAGACACAACAAGCAAATCGCCACTCTCTCCATTTCTTACCTGCTCATTTGCAAGCTGGAAATTTTCATAGACTGCATAACGTCTTTCGCCCTGCCAGTCCATCAGGTCAATCTTTAATGAGCTCTCCCCTAAACACAAAGTGGTGTCCTGTTAGATGAACCATCTCACACAACTTGGAAAGAAATCTGTGGAGGGAAAATACTTGCACCTCTAGCAAGCAGGTCATAGATGTGGTCATTGCCCAGCCAGTACTCATCATTCTTCCCCTGGAATTTCCCAAATCCCAGTTTGTAGTCATCCCATTTCCTGCAGTGAGATACAAATACCAGTTTCAGCATGTGAGGGAATTAGTTTGTGACACTTGGCTATGGTAACAAGTAAAACTTCATCTGTATCTCTAGACACTGTTTTGTAAAAGTATCTGATTCATCACAAGCTGAGCTGAGATTTGTCACTCTGCCTTAGAAGTAAAGAAAACTCACAGCTTGCTGCTTCTCCTCTTAAACCTGTGCACACACATATGTTGGGATCAAACCTTCAAACCACCAGATGTGGTGCTCACAGAATTAGGTTGTCAGATGGAAAGGGAAAGCAGCATCTGTCATATTGGTCTTCAGCAAAGTATCTGATATTGGTCTTCAGCAAGTCATAACTCAAATGCACTCCTGGCTGGAAATGAATGTTGCAGTCTAAGGTATGCTGCCATCTTGCATGTATGATGTGGTATGGCGAAGAATCAGAAAC
Source organism: Elanus axillaris (assembly GCA_026212715.1). NCBI lineage: Eukaryota > Metazoa > Chordata > Aves > Accipitriformes > Accipitridae > Elanus > Elanus axillaris. Next base: position 32,366,296 of record JANZLQ010000008.1, read on the forward strand.
TGAATAGAAGCTGCAAACAAAAGCTTCCAGGTGAGGTTATAAGGAAAATATATGGGTTTTCTTTGTGCTCCTGTTCAGTTTAAATCTATTTTTGATTCATTGACCACACTCAGCTCTGCTTTTTTGCAGGATCACTGTTTGGATGTGGCAATTGTCCTTTAAAGATACTTTTCCGGCTTCATCTTTCTAGGAGAAATCTCCTGCTGTTACTTTCCTCTCATCATTTCATTCTCTTAAAATCTTCTCTGTTATTTCTGTGTTACCTTTTAAATTCACATATACCTCCTGTGTGTCATCATTTCCAGTTTTACTAACCCCGTGTTAATTCCCTCTCTCATGTTGTTATTAGAGATATTAATTCTGCCTGACCCACATACTAGTCAGTGCTCCTCTTCAGGATGTTTTTCAAGCACCTGTGCTGAGAGCTGAACTACTATGGCTAGATAGCTACTACTCTCTGGGCAAGCCAACTTGGAGCCAGCTGAGCTAGCTTTGCAATGGACTGCACTAGACGTGCCCTGAAGTTGTGTGTGCTGTGATAGTGAATTAATCTGCATGGGGACATTTCTTCTTTACTGTGCTACCAGAGCATCTCTGCTCCTGGATATTTCCATGTGAAAGTCACCTCTCTGGGATTTTGCATAGACAAAGGACAATCTGGACCAGTGGTTTGGCATCTTTTTGAATTATCAGAATAAGGAAATAAATATTACACTATGCTGAACATGATTCCTGATATGAGAACAGATAATACGTTTAACAGGTCTTGATCTATGAGCTGGCAGCAGATACCTGCCAACTTGGAGCCTTCGACAGGCTCCAATAATGATAAAACAAATATGCACACACATACACACTCAAATGCAGAGGAGCCATGGAAAAGGCGTTAGAGTTCCAATTTGAAAATGATCTCCTGCTACCAATATGTACCACCAGATTGTCCTAATGCAAAGAGTTATCATCACTCAGTATAGTCTCGCATACCCCACTTCTGAAATGCTGGGTTTTGCCAAGCAGCAGGATGGGGGGTGGGAGCTGGAGGCCTGACTGCAAGTCTTGTTGATGCAACCATGACACACTCACCTGTTGAAATTCTCCTTGCCATTACTCCGCCGCTGAATGACAGTCCACCCCCCACCATCAGACATGTCACAGAATGCCAGGAAAGGCTCTCGGTCTGCTCTGGGCCTGATCCGATAGTAGCCAGTTTTAGTCTTCTTCCGATTATACACTGCAGAACAATCTAGGCAGAACAGGTTTGATTTGTTAAACAGGGCAGAGGGAAATCAAAGGGGCATGTGCAGCCAAGAGGAGATAGAGCTGAGTCTGTACAGCACAAGGACACTTGGCCAGCCTGTCCCTAGCTCTGCAAGCCCTGCAAAGCCAAAGCAAATGGTTCAGTAAAGAAGTAGCAATGCTGGTTTGCAAACTGCTGGGCCTGACAAAGAGCAGCAAGGCTTGAGAGCCTTTGCAGCCATGCCCTCTGAGGGAGTCACTCCCAAATCTTTGGTGAGATACAGGATGGCTGCAGCTCAGGCTGGGGCTATAGCATGGGAGAGATGCAGGACCAGAACTGGCTCTGTCAGCAAGAGCATTTGCAGAGAAGCTAATTTCCATGTGGAAGGTAATTTCAGCTGTACTTCAGATTGGATTGGGGCCCAAAATTTCTAAAATAAGAGGCTAAGCTCCTGCGACCAGCTCTACCAGGGCTGTACCAAAAGCATGCCTTTCAGGACTTCAGTGCTTCACACTTTCAGCATATGTCCATGAAGGATAAAATCTCAGCCACCAGCCATGATTCCAGCTATGACCATGTTCTCAAAGCAACACCAAGGAACAGAGTATGCATGCCTGCTACAGAGCTGCAGAAGTGACGGAGGAGCTGAGGAACAGCGAGGCTGGGCTCCTCCAAACAGGTTTCAGTGCCCACAGCTGAGCCAGGGACTCTGGGCTCCTCTAAGTCACTCAGGGGAAATGGGCTCTTCCAGAGCAAGACCTGTCTCTTCCTAAAGCAGATTAAGTCTAAAGTCTGTCTGGTGAGAAACGTCTGAGAGGTGCCCATTCATCTCTGCACCAGCGTCCCAGGTGAGAAGCCCCGCTGCAGGCATCTGTGTTATACCTGGACAGTAGCTGCCTAAAGCTCTGGCCCCAGGGGATGCCTTGTTGTACGTGAACCACCAGTCTGCCCTTCTCCTTCCCATGGATCTGACTGCATTTTAAAACACAGTCCAGTTTTAAAATTCTAAAACTTTTAGCAGAAATAAAGCATGACACATGGGATACTGCAGGGAGAAATAAACCATGTGGCAAGCTGGTATTTCCACACACACTACTGCAAACTGTACCTTGGTCATAGACTATCAAATTTCCACTGGTTGTGGGTAAAAGCATCTCATGCTGCATGCTCCTGTTGCCTGAGAACAGCCCACTTTTTGTTCTGTGGTAAGTGTTCTCCAGGATGTCCTTCAGTTGCATTTCATATAAGTGAAACAAGTCTTGAAGCTGTTTCAACCTTTGTCTTAATTTATTGTTGTCTAGGAGGCAGATATCTTTTTCCTGTGGAGAAAATAAAACTCTTCATGCTTCAGTCAGTGGTAAGAACAGAGAGGCAGAGACAGAAGGAGTATCCATCTCCTCTTGACCCCAACATGCCACACTGCCTCTGTGGATCAAGACAATTCAATGGTAGTCTCTTCCTAAGATACACAAATCTTGCCCAGCATGGGCTGTTGAGTTGAACCCAGTGGAAAAGGGTTTTCTACAATGACCTTGCCACTGCTCAGAGCATCCCAGAATATGATCAGATACACAAAGAATTACTTTGGACAAAAATAATTTGTCTTGACTCCCATTTAATTAACTCAGAGGGAGCATATGCAGACTATGAAACTGCTCAGGGTAATAAGAGGGGGAAAACTCCTCTCTTGCACTGCAGCCAGGCCAAACCAGCAAGGTTCCAAAAACATCTTCTTGTAAAACTGGAAGATAAAAGAGCTGATATTTGGTGCACATCAGCTGAAAGCAGTGAGCCTACAGTGGTATAACTTCAGAGCTGCATGACCGTAACCAAGACCAGAATCTGACCCACACTGGCTGGGGTAAATATTTTCAGCAACAATCTAGTCTGTGGCTGGTGTTACTCCATTAAAAACATAAAAAAACCTGAGCAAAATCTTTTCCAAGACAACCAAGCAAACCCGTGCAATAAGAATCATTGCCTATTTTCATTCTGAGCAAGCTGGCTTGCATGATACCAGGTCAGGACCAGCTCTAGGCATACACAAAACAAGCAGTTGCCCATGACTGCAGACTACCAGGCATGCTCAAACATGGCCTCCCAGCTGCCTCTTCCTTCTCTTGGGCCCCTTGGTTTTCCTCCACAGAGGAGGATTGCCAGGGTGGAGGCACACAGGGACCTGCTGCTGACAGCCCCAAGCTCACCAAACTCTCTTTGCCAAGCTCTGCGCCTCATTGGGAAGGCCCAAGAGAAATCTGCTCATCAGAAGAGTACAGATTGCCTCAGACTATGCCTACCTCCTCTTCCCTTCCTGTTTTTTAAATTGTAATGAATAAATGAAGGCAGTTTTCCCTGAGGGAATGGAGTGGAGTATTTCTTCACTGGCCCTTTTTTTTAAAGGGCTTTTGTTGTTGTTGCTGGTTTTAATTCCAGGCAATATCAGTCCAGCCACCCTGAGAGTTGCACAGACCCTAATGCCGTGAAAACCCTCGATTATTGGGTGGGACAAGAGTGACCTTCCTTTAGCTGCAGGCAGATGCCTTTTTGGTCTGCTCTTGCAGGTCTCCTTCCCTCTTGTGGGGGAGCACCTATCTCTATGTGACTGGGAATGATAAACCATTGAGAGGTTGTACAGACACGAGCTAAAAGATACACACCGAAAACCTGGGTGCAGGTGAGCAGAAGCTGACCAGGAAAAGGAGCAGCATCAGCCAGGGCTTCGTCACACTCATTTCTTATCACCTGAAAAGAAGCATTGACAGGCTGCACTGGAGGTTTCTTCAGTTGCTCTCACAACTTAATCCCCCTCACAATCATGTTTAATTCCCCAGAAAATGCTGACAGAGTTGGGGTCGTTCAGCCTGGAGAAGACAAAACTCCAGGGAGACCTGATTGCAGACTTTCAGTACTTAAAGGGGCCTTACAAGAAAGATAGGGACAGACTTTTTACAAAGGCATGTAGCAATAGGACAAGGGTAATGGTTTTAAACTGAAAGAGGGTAGATTCAGACTAGATACAAGGAAGAAATTCTTCACAGTGAGGGTGGTAAGGCACTGGCACAGGTTGCCTAGGGAAGTTGTGGATGCCCCATCCCTGGAAGGGTTCAAGGCCAGGTTGGATGGGGCTTTGAGCAACCTGGTCTAGTGGAAGGTGTCCCTGCCCATGGCAGGGGGGTTGGAACTAGACGATCTTTAAAGATCCCTTCCAACCCAAACCATTCTGTGATTCTATTATTCTATGTTTCTATGCTGCAAGATTTGTTAAGGAGATTGTTTGAAACTACAGGCAGGACAAAATCAGGGAAAAGAAGTGTGTTAGGGAGAAGCTGAAGGACCAGTGCAGTGTGCTGACAGGGATCAAGGCTTAGGTCCAAGCTCCTGCTTCCTGGGAGAAATAAATACCCAGCGTGACCCTCTGGCAGCCTCTGCCCATTCTCCTGAGTGCCCACGCAGAGGGGAAGTTAACTCAGCAGTAACACCTCCTTGGAGCACTCTGTGCCAAACTGGTTGGCCAAAATCACACAGTCCTTATCAGTCCAAACTCCCCAAAGGTAAGAGGAATTTTGCCTCCTGGTTGAGTGAGCGTAGGCATTGCCCGCCCTTGGTCCACGGAGCAGTCTGTCAGGATGGGATTACCTTGGAAGCTGAGGGCAGAAGTCACATGTAGGACAGAGTGGGCATGGGATAGTTTTTACCTGGATTTCAGTGTAAGAGATCTTTGCTGCTGACCTGCCCCAGCACACAGAAGGGGCTTCAGTCAGAAAGTCTCAGCTAGAAAAAATGCTAAGCGACTGCCAGTGGGAACATGCAGCTGAAGGCGAGTGAACAGTACAAACTGTTTGCAGTGTGCTTGCATGGTGCTTTAAAAAAAAATATCAGAATTTAAAAAGTCTGAAAAATAGGCTAAAACTGACTCTTCCACATCTGGAAGTGCTGCAGAAACTTGGCTACCCACTCTACGCTCTGAGCAGCATGCTTTGTTTCAGCTACAGCTCCGCTCTATTAGCATCCCTGCAGTGCCTGATGCTTGGGCTGCTGCTTCCAGAGCTGGCAAAGCCTCTGCAGAGGGGAGCTGTCTGCCAAGCTGAAGCAAGCCGAGAGAATAAGTGCCCTGTGGAAATCAACCATAAAAGATGTCGCGCAGGTGGGCGCCCCAGCACACAGCATCTTTTCAGCTCATGGAGAGAAGAGCTAAGTATGACATAGGGGACCCGCCAGTCTGTCACTGCGGGTGCTCTTCAACCATGCTGCCCGGCAGCTGTGCTGGTGGGTGCATTACCGGCACTGAGGTCAGAATCAGGCCCCATGCGGTGCATGTGGGTGGAGGCAAAAAGCTAAGTAGCAGGAAGGATGGATTGGAGCGACAGCTCCTGAAAATGAGACAGTGCAGACCAGAGGGAAAGAAAGAACTTCATCTATGCCTTTATCAATACATATGAAATGCACATACCTGTAACTCGCCTTTCCTTCAGAGCTGCTCCTGGTAAGATAATCTCCCTTAAAAGCCAACTGCAAAATAAAGTGATCATAAACCTGGCTGCATTTCTGGGGGTTGATGGGATTTTCCTTTCCAGATGGCCCACGTCAATTGGCTCAGAGGAAGAATGTTTCACAGCACTAGGCAGTTCCACAGAAAAGACACTTGCATTTCCTCATGTGAAAGAGTTACCCAGACCCCGGGTTATCTGTTGTTACCCAGTAGTCATCCTGCTGCTTCCCAGTGAGGATAAAGGACAGTTAGGTTTCTATCAGCAGTGCCTTCCAAAGGAGAGGGGCTCTGCTGGTTGCATACCACTGCCCACCTTACTTGACTAGGAAGCTCAACCAAGACTGACTTCTTTAAGTGTTTATGTGAATCACTCAGATTAATGCTCCCTGTGGGAGTTTTATCTCATGTTTAATACAGCCAGGCTCATTTCAATAAGTCTTACAAGGTGGAAATAACACAGCTTTTCTGTTCAACATTCCTTTTGCTATTTAATCTGGTTTGTATGTAAAAGCACAGCACAGCTGTAATGCCAAAGGAGCTGCAAATCTGAAGCAAGAAGCGAGCATGGGGGTATTAAGCAATATTTGCTATTCGACTGAAATCTCAGGAGGTTTGCAGTTGTGTAACTCTCTTCTGAGCTGGATGATTAGATTTGCTAGTTAACACAAACAAGGACATTTGTGGAAGAGGAAAAAAACCCCAAACAAGCAGATGGGTGCCTCCCTTTGCATTATGGCAAAGGAATTACAGGTTATTTTAAAGAAAGCAGCAGGAACGTTCCATGGGGAACAAAAAGACAAGGCATATTATCCTACAGTAAACTTCTGTGTTACTCTGCAGGAAAGCAGGACTCTCCAGCTATCACCAAGTACAGCAATGCTGTTTATTTCTTAAAACCTGTATTCCTCTTCTCCCGCAAGAACCCTGACCCATTTCACTGCCAAAGGATTATGTAAACAGTGCTTGTCTTCTCACTTTTTCTCAACCCCTTGTTTTAGGCTGGTTTTGGCAGCTGTGAAATTAAATGAGTGAAACATCTCCTCTCCTCCCCAGTGGGTACTTGGCCCTTTTGTCCACCTCTTTGGTCAGCAGCTGCAGCTCACAGCAGGGTGCTTGGGTACCGCACACATGAGCACAGGGTGCTGGACTCCATTCCCAGGGGCTTTCAGCCACAGCAGTATCTCTTTCTCAGCAGGAGCCAGCCAGCTAGCCAGCACTTGAGATACTGTGCACCAATTTATGCTCTTGCTCAGACAGCCAGCATCCTCCTGAGCCCGTGAGCACCTCCTGGTCCTGGGTGGGATTGGTGACAGACAGGTCTGTGTCTGTGCCAGCAGCATTGGAGTCATGGTGTGGGCAGCACGGCCAGTCCCCACCACTCTCTGCAGGGCTGTACGGCCCAGGAGCATCGGGCCCCATGGTGCCTGTGCAGGAGGGGGCAGTGGAGCTGCAGTCCCAGTGGGACCCACGCATGTATGTTACGCGACTGCATCTTTGCAGGAGCAGGACTCAAAACTCCAACCCTCCTTCAGGGACCCCCCAAATGCCTTTCAGAGCCAAGACCTCTGAAGCACTCTCATGCTCTCTTGATGACTCCACCAGTGTTATCCTCACCAATGCCTGCGTGTGAAAAACCCGGTCAGCTGGAACATGTTTCTAGCATACCTGCTTCACGATGAGCTTATTTTCCCAGGCTAGACAAAGCTTTAGGAATATCTGAAGCACAAGAGAGGGGTTGCCATGAGGTTGAGTTCATGTAAGGTGCTCCACTGGCCCAGAGTTAAAATAATCAAGTCATCATAAGGAACGTGGACACAGTGTGATCACTGATGTTTCCTCACAGATGTTGAAATCCCTAGGCAATGTGACTGTAAATGCTTTTCTTTTTTTTTTTTTCCCCTGGAATATACATGCTTCACACATATTCTGCAGTACAAATTCCTGTTTAGTTACTTGGAAGGAGATCAAATTCCCTCTTCTTAAGATACTCAGTGATCTTCTCAGCAAATAATAACATTTGCATTAACTAAAAACCTCCCCATCCTGCTCTCCTCCATCCTCCTTCCAGCAAAAGTATGTAGGTGCTAAATAACAGTCATAAAAAACTATTATTCACACATTAAATGCACAGCCAGCACAGGAAGAATACAAAGCAGTGGATAAACGTGAGTGAGGAGAATGGCTCTGTGGCAGCTCTTGATATTGCTGTAGTCAGTGGGTGCTAGGCTCCCCCAGAAAGAATGGCTCAGGATGAAGACCTGAAGATGACACCTGATAGACATTCACTCTCACAGGGCCCAACAGAACGTCACTGCAGCTGGAAGACCGTGGTGACAACTCCAAACTCTCCCAAGACAAGTTGCTCGTTGTTCATCTGTTCTTAAAGGGGGAAGGGAAGAAATGAGGCAAACTGCTTCAGACTCCAAAGGAGATAGAGACCTGAGGTTTTCACAGCAGGAGTCTGACTGCCTACCTGTGCCCTAGGAAAATTCAGAGTAGTCTGGAGCCAGCTCCAAGACAGCTCATTTGCACCAAATCCAGGTGCTTTGTGCATTTGCCATTATTTTTATACTTTTCTATCACGTCCCACCTTCCATCAACATCCTGCTAGCTGGGGGAGACCATGGAGCAGGCTTCTTTGCAGGCACTGAAGGTGGGGAAGTACCAGGGCCCTGCAGGCTCTCAATGTCTGAGCTACTATACATCTTCTGTAGGAATCTGGGCTGCCAGGTTTAAAACAAAGTTAATGTATGAGATCTGAAACAAATATTTATTTTTTTGTTTAAATCTAACAATAAAGTGCTTCATCAAAAGTAAGATAAATTTAAAAGATTGGGATGACATCAGCCACCACAGTTTCAATCTATGAAATAACCGAAACCAGCATATGTGCATTAAAAGTCTGTGGTTTGTTAGCAAGCAGTAACCACAGAAATCTGTGTACAAAGGAGTAATGGTGGCAGACCATGAAATATGCTAGATCTGAATGTTTTGATAATGTTCAAAGAGCAAAGACATAATTCAGTCTAACTAATGAGTCTGCATGCAGCCTATGAGTATCTAATGGGTTGACACAACAAACGTAATTAGTTTATAAGTTCCTGAGGGCAAGCACAGGTCCGAGCAATCTCACTTAGATCAGGAATAGCTATACCAAAGGAAAATAGTCACAAGGCCAGAGGGAGTATGTGGATTATCTACATGACCTTCTACCTACCTCAGGTCAGAGAACTCCCCTGACCTAATTCACTGGAGCATCTCTTTGAGAAAAAGACATTTTGGTGTAAAATATTCAGTGCTGAAGAACCAGCCACAGAGCTTAGCATGCTCTTCTACTGCTTAGTCACCCACATTGTTAATTATTATTGGTTTTTGCCCCTGAGTCTGAATCTGCCAAGTCTCATCCTGCAGCCTTTTAATCTCCTGATGCCTTACTCTGCAAAGGGAAAGAGCCCTCTGCTGCCAAACATCTTTTTCCCTGCTTAAGGCTAAGTCCAAGTACATACGAGCTCTGTGCCTGCCCCTGGCTGGGAACCCAAGCCCCCGTTAGCTACTTCGGCTGCAGGCGTACATGCTGGGGGAAAGCCAATGGGGTCATGGAACGAGGGGTTGCACGGAGCCTGTCCTGGGCAAGGCTGGGCACCACAGCACAAGCACATCCCAAGGGAATAGCACTAGTGGGTAGGGCGCTTGGCTGGCACGGGGAGGGAGGAAGGGCAAGAACAAGTTCTGCTCCTGGGGTGACTTCATTCTGGGTTGTTTAATGCAGAGCACATACACAGAGGTGAGAAAACCTGTGGGTGGTATGTGGCAGGGTGTGGTGGAGCTGGTCTCGCTGGGCTTGTTGAGGGCTCCAGGGACTGCAATACTCCTCTGCCTAGATTTGGGATCCTGATCCACCCTAGGCAGGGGCAAGCAGCAGAGATACGTGGACAGGACAGTCCAGGGCATGCACAGGAGCAGAATAACAGGTTCTGGGGGGATCTCTGCAGCCCAACAGAGATGCCCAATCAATTTAATTGCCTCTAAGGTTAGGCAGCTGCTGAACAAGTACCCTTCTAGATCTAAGTTTTGAAGATTTAAGTCTCCTTACACCCCTTTTTGGGCACCTAGATTTTTTTCCAGACCCAGCCCTGACTGACAGTGGTTATGTCACTCCTTTTCTTTCAGAAGACACACAGCTTTGAGATCCTCAACCCAGGTGTGATGAGGTGCACTGCACAGCCTTGTACCCACATCACGGCTCTTCCCTCATTCTTCTGGAGCTGTGGTTACCAGGACTGGAGACCTGAGAGCACACAGGAGCCAAGTAAAGAGCTCAAGCAGTATTTCCAGGCCAACATCTTTCCTGTTAGTGGATCCAAGGATCTTGTTATTCCTTTTGCGCAGAGCCACATGCCACAGTCACCTGTGGCTGTGTCCTGGTTTCAGCTGGGATAGAGTTAAGTGTCTTCCTAGTAGCTGGTACAGTGCTGTGTTTTGAGTTCAGTA
>JANZLQ010000008.1:32380185-32473691 GCA_026212715.1 Elanus axillaris
TTGGAACTTAATATGCCCGGCTGCCAGCCCGGCGGGTCCCCAGAGGCGGCCGGGGCCGTCGCGGGCCTGCCCGCCCGCTGCTAACGGCGAGGTGACGGGCCACCGGTGTCGGGAGCGGCGGCGGGGCCGTCGCCATGGCAGCGGGCCGTCCCGCCCCGCCCGGCCCCCGGCCCAGGTGCAGCTGTGCGGCGCCGCCGGCCCATATAGCTGCGGCCCGGGGTGGGGGGCAGCTGAGGTGTGTTCGTGCTCCGTGGCTCGGCCTCGCCTCGGTGGGTGAGTGGGTCTCTGCGGCCCGGGCGGTGTGAGGGAAGGCGGGCGGGTCGGCAGAACAGCCCTCAGGAAGTTTAAGGCGACTTTCCGCTGGGGCCGCGGAGCCCTGGGGGCGGGCGGGCCGTGAGCCCGGAGGTGGGCGGCCGCGCTGAGGTGAGGGCGGTGGTGGGAGAGAAGAGCGAGCTGCCGGGAGGCCGGGGCCGGAGGCTGCGAGTGGTGGAAGGGAGCGGGGGTGCCGTCGGAGGCGCCGGCGTGTGGCCGGAGCCCTTGGAGCCGCTCCCGGGGTCTGCAAGCCGGGCTCGCTGGGGCTGCGTCCCTCCCGGAGGTGCCGGCTGTGGCTCGGCTGTGCTTCCGAGCTTGAAGCAGGGGAAGATGCTTCATCGTGAGGTAAAGGTGCTGTTTGGAAGGGATTGTAACTGTGGCCTGTTACTTCGTCGCACTCTCATTAGCCTTTTAGGTGAAGTTTGTGCTTTGTCAGCCGGGTGGGGGACACTACTTGAAAATGTCTGCTGCTATAGGATGCGGGTATTTGCCGTTTCTCGTAGTGATACCTCTTTAACTCGATGTGCTTCTCTTAAGACCAGCAGAGCACCACCAGGCAAAATGACAACTGTGAAGTATGAACAAGGGGCAGAGCTGACAGCAGTGTCCAGGTGAGTGGCATGAACTGCACCAGTGTACAGGTCTGGACTGAAGTATGCTGTGTGAGGTCCCCTGTCTAGAGTGTCTTAGTGCTTTAAATCTAACAAAGAGAATAATGATGGAGTGCTTGAAGCTTATACAGCATACAGTCTTTGTATTCCCCTCCTTAAAATGCTCTTGTCTGTGAAGTATGATATCTTTGAGACAGATAGACTGTTGTGACTGGCTTCTTACAAAGTAGTTAAGAACTAGCTGGTAAGTACAGAGCACCCAGCTCTGGTATAATAAGCTTGTGGAAGTAAAGCCAGCTCTCTTCTAGCCTCCGGAAACACTGTCAAGCTATCCTGTAGAAGAAGATGCTCTTGCTCTGCTTTCTTTAAAAGCCTCACGTCTGAAGTTCAGAGTGTGTGGAGAGGAAATAGGTCCTTCTACTCTATCCTCATTTTCTTCTCTTCCACCCTAGTAGTCAACGACTAGATGCAGCAGCTGTGGCAGAGAGCTTGTTCCAGCTTGGACAACAAGCAGGTGTAGAGTGCTTAGGAAAACAAAACTCCCTCTGAGGAAAGCATTATCTAGAACTGAATGTTTGTGTCGGAGCACAGTGGAAATAGTGTACTCAGACTTGGCTTCTGTTTTCTTTTTGTGTTAAAGGTTGGCTTCCTAACCCAAAACACTACTGTTGCTCATTTTTATTTTGGCTTATTTTCATCACAGTAGAGGATAAGGTGTCATTTGGTATCCTTCGTGTGTCTACAAGTATAAGCAAGTGATCAGCAGCAAAATTGCTGTAGCAGCAGCAACCTGCTTTGAGTGAAGCATTTTAGCTGTACATTATGTGGAAACTCCTGAGTGAATATCCCATAAGAATAGCTGTGAAGCAAAGCTGAATGGCCATACATCACTAGAGCTTTGCTTCAATTCTGGGAACAAAGTTGCAGATACTAGTGTCTGGAGATACTGGAGCTGGAAAATTAGCTTTAAATAACAGAATTGTTGCAGGGTGGGGGAGGAAATAATTCTTCTCTTTGGCCTGATACTGAGTGCAGGTGGTGAACCATCAGTACTGATTGTTGCTGACACTGTAGGAAATGCATCATTTAACTTCTTGCTTAAAAGGGGGTTAGCCCACACTGCAGAAGCAGTGCAGGCACCTGGGTCTGTTGTGGAGGTTGAAGAATACTTGGATCCTCTGAGTTGCTACTCTAATGCTTCAAACATGCTAAATTGCCTCAGAACAGTATGGAAATGTCAATATTGAATATGTGTATGTAGTTGCTCCTGCCCAAGAAGCAGTGATGCCAGTGGCAGACCCACAGCAAACACAGTGACTGTGCTATTATGCAGCACAGTATTTCTGTGGAGAAGGCTGGATTAGGAACTCCTGGCTTTGGATGTTATCCTTTATGTTCTCTGAAGTCATTATGTGGCCTTCAGAGTTTCTCAAATGGCTGAACAAAAACTTGATCTAAAGAGACCCTTTTAAGGAAGTTATGGCAAGCAGCCACTACCCCCAAAAAATGCTGTTCTAGCACTAGCTTAGCTGCTGCTGTCCTGGTCTTCCAGTTTCCGGTCTGGTATCCTGCTCTGCACAAAAACATCTCTGTGCTATGGCTTTTCCTGGTGAAAACATTAATTCTCTGAACAAGTAGTTTACTGTAATAGCTTTAATGTCATTTGGACTCCCTGAAGCAATTCTGCATATGCATGTTTCCAGCACTTCCAGAATCTGGACTGGACTGTTAAGCCCTCAGCAGACTCCTGGATGCCCTACTTCAAAGCTCTTTATCTGATTGCTGAACACATCTGGTCCCTTCCTCCCCCAAAAGAGAAACTTTTGAGATATGGATTGCCAATGGGAACTAGGTTGGTACAAGCCAAGGGGTTCTGCTCTGCCAATGTATGTGAAGTCTTTCTTCCTCTGGTACTATGCCTGTGCTCTGGCCCAGGCTGCTGCTCACTGCTCAGCTGACGGTTAATATTCTTTTCTCTGGGACAATGAAGGGTAGCAATGTATAAAGTTGACATCTGTATCAGTATGTGACTTGTGTTATTCCTTTGCCAGCTCTCCAACAGCAGAAGAGCCCACAGTAAAGATTGATGATGGTCGTGATGAGGATAATGAACCAGACAGCTGTTCCAAGTAAGCTAATATTATACTAAATGCCTTGCTCACCCCCAAAAGTGGAAACTGTTGGGCCAAAATAAGGTGGCAGATGGCCTGCTGAAGTAGAGATAACCTCAGTAAATCACTTCATATTGATATTTGTTCTAGTACATAATAAAGACAAGTTCAGGAAGCTTCTTTATGCCTCTAGAGATGAAAGCCTAACCTGAGAACTAGCTACAAGTCCATCATATTATGGAGAATGTGTAGTCCAAACTGCATTGATTAAACTTTCCCAAAGCAGTGAGTTTCGGAGAGCATAGAAGAACAAATGCTGGTGAGAAAATTAGGTGAATAAGTATCTGGGGCAAATGATAAGCATCATGCCCTCATCAAGACTAAATTATCTGAACTTGCTAGTGATTAACTCTGTTCTTGAAATAGTTATTTTTCTAACAGTGTTTAGCTCTTGTCACCAGATTACTAACTCTGCTAGTGTACTTAGTCAAGTCAGTGACAAGTGAATAGACTTGTTTCTCTGTTCCTGCAGCTCAAGAACAGTAAGATTAAGCCTGTTATCTTGGTTCTTCTATGTGACAACATGTCTTTCTAGAAGTCAGAAGTTGACATTTACAAATGTGTTTCACAAAGGCTTTAAGCTAAGTAACAAATATGCCACGTTCTCTTCAACTGATTTAAGATGTTGGCAGGCTGAATTGGAGTGGTATGCATATATTTCAGTCTTTAGTGCACCTAATAAAGGTGTCTGTCCTTAGACTGTGGAAGCTGAAGTCTTGGTGTGCCTACTACATTTGCATTGTAGGATTGACTGGGCAAAGACACAGACCAACAAACCATTAGTGTAATTACTGCAGTGTTTCATTAGATATCAGACATTCATAAATGCAAGGAGAACCTCCTATATGCTAGGCTGCCTTCGAGACAAGACCTGTTATTACATCCCTGACTTCCATGAGAAAAGTGGGTTCTACAATCTAAGTATCTCATTCCTGCTTAAGGATGCAGATGTTTGCTGGTTAGATGTTGTTCCTTAGTCTGAAGTATAAGCCTAAAAAGAAGTGTGGGTTAATTCTGTAAGACCAGTGAGGTGCCTCCTAATCACTTCAAAGATATCTAGCTTTGTCTTAAACTGAGTTATTGAGGTGTTAAAGTTATGCACCAAGTGAAATGGAATGCTCAAGTTTCCCTAGAGGAAACAAGTAGATCAGACAGGATCACTGGAGTGCAATATGTATTATTGAGCTGACAAAGACTTCCTGTAACAGTGGTATCTCTAATGGTGGTGGGGAAGGGAAGTGTAGTAACTGTATACAACAGGAAAGATAGGGTAGGTATGTGAACAATAGAAAAGGAATCCACCAGTACTTTTTGTCAGTATCTCGGAGCTTTTGGTAGGTCCTACTGTTAGTGATATACCTGGAGAAGTGTTTTCTTTCAAGTGTCTAAGAAAAGACTTGGTGCTTACAGTAGTTAAGCAATCCCAAGATTACTTAACAGACTGGCAGTCTGTTTTTTCAGACTGTCAGAACTGGGGGTTTTCAGATAATTGCTTCTACCTTAGTTCTCAGTGTAGCCTAAAGAGACTTCCAGCTAGTGAAATAGTTACACAAAGGCCTAGCATTCAGCCAGAAGGCTTAAAGCATACCAAAGAGGCAACAAATAATCTTCTGTAACTGGAGCTGGAACCCTGCTAGGGCTGGAGATAACTCTCACAATTGGAAGAACTTAGCTTCAGTAACTCATTCTCTTAAAAGGCACTTGAGTCTTCGATCTGAAAGCCAAACCAATTTTTCCTTTTAAAGGCAGAAGAGGGATTTTTCTTTGTCTATTCCAAGAGCACAGAAGCAGTAGTGGAGCTGTTAACAAGTGCAGCTTTTTCCAGGCCTGGAAAAAAATCTTCTGATACAATAAGCTAGTATCTTGAACAAGATACCTTAAGAGATGTTTATCCTTTAATCTCCCTATTGAGCAATAGCTATTATATAAGCCCGCTTCTTAAAGCTTACAACTGGGCATTAAGCCAAACTTCTCGTGTCACTGGAATTGTGACACTGAATAGTGTTGTGCATAAGTACATACTGCTATACTTCTAGGGTCTGTAGCTCTGATGAATGCTTTTTCTAACAAGTGGTCAAAGCATTGCTTTCAAGTACTGTCTTAACCTATATATTTCATGAATGCAACTGAATAATCTCCTTTTTAAGAAATTGCTACTATACAGAATTCTAAAACCAAAAGAATGTAACAGTGCTCTTGTGGCTAATACCAGTAGCAAAATGTCACTTGTCTTGATGCCAGTTCTCTTCTCTTGCAGTGCAATTAGGAGAAGAATTTCCCCATTTGTGATGTCATTTGGATTCAGGTAAAAGGTCATGCTTGTAATAACATGGGCAGGGTAGAAATGGTCCTCATTTCTGCTGTAAGAACTTGGAGAGTTCCTTGAACAACAGTGACTCCATCCTGCTCTGTCTGGAAAGTACTGAATCACCTATCACCCCCAGAAAGGGTGACTTGAGAAATGTACTTTGCTTGGGAAAGAAGTCTTAAACAGATATGACTACGTTCCCCAAGGAGACCTGAATGTCAGAACTGTAAATGATAAATGTAAATGATAGAAATGGATAAAAGCTCTTTGGCTGCAGGCTGTGGCAGCTTTTGAACAACCAGTTGGTCACTTGTATGTAGTCTAGGTGCTGGCGTAAGGCAAGTCATTAAAGACAGTTATTTTTAAGGGGCTACACCAAATTGTGAGTGGGAGGGAAGGTGAGTAAGCTGAAAGACAGCACTGACGCTTGTGTGCCTTAAAGCTTTCAGATTTGTACCACTTCTAGGTACCAGTGGAATTACAGGTTAATAACTACTGCTGAGTCTGAGGTAAATGTATGGTTCCACATGGATGACATATTTGTGCAGACCGCTTAAGCAGCTGAAGGATTCAAATTGCATTTTTTATACAAGCAGGCCTCAATCTGTATGTAAGAGAACAAACTCTCACTGGAACAGCTGAAAACAAAAATATGGGCTTGTGCTCTTCAGTCAATGTCAGCAATTCATTCCTACATCTCAAGTTGGCTTGTATTTTTCTTTTGGCAGAGTATTTGGAGTTGTACTTATCATTGTGGACATTATAGTCGTGATTGTGGATCTGGCTATCAGTGAGAAGAAGGGTGTTAGAGAGATTCTTGAAGGTGTTTCCCTGGCAATAGCGCTCTTCTTTCTCATTGATGTTCTCCTGAGGGTGTTTGTTGAAGGGTAAGTAAGACACTGACAAAAAAATTAAGTCAGTGTGGCAAGTCCTCAAGCTAGTAAGGAAGTAATACTTTGGGCTTGGACTATGAACATGGATGCCCTGTAGGCTAATTTTCTTGTCATAGACAATGGCCACATCTTTTCTTGTGTACATTGGCTGTTACCCTTCTATAGAATAATCTGTAAAGTGAGCACTTGGAAACTGCATCAGCTTTGCTGTGACTTAGCTGTGTAGGCCAGGTGTAAGATTACTTTCTTAATGAGACTTCAGTGCTTAGTGTTAAGAACTACTTCAGGAGAGTACTCTAGCAATAGCTCTGTATAGGTGATTCTCTTCCTGATGTATTTCAGTCCTTGCTGTCCCTATGGGCATCTGTCTAAAACTCTCCTTTGTTTTCAGCTTCAAGAACTATTTCCAGTCCAAACTGAATATTTTGGATGCATTCATAGTGGTGGGCACTCTGTTAATTAACATGACGTACTCCTTCTCAGACCTTGCTGTAGCAGATCAGATACCAAGGTAAGAATGGTATGGTAGCTGTTAAATGTGTTCTCTTTTCTTGATAGTCTTCTAGGAATTTCTTGGGCACTTCTAAGCTAGATGTGTGCATACTAGATCATTAATATGGCAGTTATAGTATTTCATGGTACAGACTAATGAAGAATAGAGACACCTAACTTTGGTGTACAGTTATACTGTAGACTGTTCCTGTCTTGAAGGCAGGGATGATCTAAACATATCACTTGGGGTAACTAAAAGTGAAGAGTGAGGCTATCAAATGCTTTAACTCAAGCATTTTTGGGGGGGAAGGTGTGCAGCAGCCCTGATAGAGAGGAGAATCTGAAGGTCAGAAAGAAGAGTTGGATTATAATAACAAATGGAACAGACAATTGAGGGAGGATCTCTGTCTAACAGATCTTGAAATAGAAAGAGCTTGTTTCCTCCACTTTGCTTTCTCAAAAGACCAATGGTAATGTATGTTGGATTTTTCAGCTATGCCTTGGGGAGGGGAAATGTACTGTTTGTGTGCATAAACTAAAGTCATATTTCCATCTCCTTTCTGTAGCTTGGTCATGGTAACCTGTGAGAGGAATCCATTCTTGATGGAGGCAGAACTACAACTAAGATTAGTTAATCTGCACTAGGTTTGAATTAGTGAAACTTGCTCGCATCAGCCAGGGAAAGAAGTTGAGCTCTTTTAAAAAAAAAAAAAATCACCCCCACAGTTCAACTGGCTACTGGGAACAAGGGGGGAAAACATTCTTCTAGAAATAACCAACTCAAAGTCTAGCTATTGAAGAATCCAGAGTTGGACAAACATTGGAATTACTAGTCAGATCTTTGAATGCCAGCTAAACTCAGGTTTCAAAGAGTAGAACTGTCAAAGGAATAGCTTTTGCAGCCTTGGGATCATAAAGGGCTGTTTCCTTCTAGGTCTTTTTAAACATTAATTGGACTTTAATAATTACTTCCCATCTCTCTGGCCACATTTTTCTAAAGCAGCTTTCATCTTACGGCAGCATCCAGTTGCAGGTAGGAGAAATAGCACTGTGACATGGTAATCTGCACTGCTATCTTTACTAGGCTATGTCAGTAGTAGGCCTGATCCTGCACTGACCCATCTTGTAGATTGTTGTATGCAAGTTCCTTGTATTCTGACTTGCTGAAGTTGATGGAGATTTAGAATAGTCTTTAGGGTCACATAAAAAGGAGTTCGCATGGATGCTCTCAGAAGGTATTCAGCTGGGGCCTATCATCTCACCCATGGAATTCTTGAGGCCCTCTGTAAGCCTTCTTTTAAGGGAGCTTCAATCCACTTCTGACCAAAATATTACTACCTGGTACTAGATGATACTTCAGACTTGGCCAAATCCCAGATCTTGAGATGAGGTGGTCTTCCTGCCTAACATTCCAGTAGTGTCTGCACAGTCCAACTAATTTCCAGTAGCTTACCTGGGGTTTATCACTTTTCTTTCCTCATAGACCTTCCTCAAGAAGCAGACAGCAGTCTTAAAGCACCCAATAAATCTCAGAATAATTAGAATCTGAGCAGCTTTTTTGTGGATGAGAGTGTGTATGTGACAAGTGAAATTTTGATGGCAGTCAATAGGGGTAGCAGGCCCTGATGGAGGCATATGGTCTCTATTTCTAATCTGGTCTAGTTGGGTGTGCATTGGGATGAGTTACCTGTTTCCTTGAAGTCTGACCTATAAAATGACTTTGAGGAATGAGAGCTGGGTATCAGCCTGGGAGATAATGCTAAACTGGATAACTTCCTAAAGGGCAGAATGCAAACTGCTTTTATCTTGAAGAGCTGCTTCTCACAGTTGTGGTTCAGGCAGGGGAGAGGGGCTATGGAATCTTCACTACAGTGTTGCTTCAGCTCCTTGGCTGCTAGCTTCAAGGGAACTCTGTTTTTGAAAACAGCAGGGTGATACTGGAGTAGGAAGGAGCTGGGGGAAAAACTGAAGCTTTCTTCCAGGTGTCCAGGGCAACCTTGTCTTGCTGACTTGCTCTACATCAGTGGAGAGCAGACTGTCTTCAACTGGAGGTCATGGGTTAATGTTTCCATAATACTTGTCCTCCTTACTGTAGGTATTCACCAAGATTCTTACTTAAGTGTATCAGGACTTGAAATATGTGCATGTGCTCCTTAAAAGTATATGCTCACATACGTCCTTAAGGAATGAATGTTAGTTTGCCCTAGTCCCTAAGGGTATGCAAAAGCAGCTGCCCCAGTTCAGTTGTTTCAGTAGAACCACTCACAAGTGTCTTGCCTGCTTCAAGGTTCAACAGCAGTTCAAAGTTCCTCAAGCCAAATCATCTGCTCAAGTTGCTGAATGATTAAACATGGGGTTTATACTGATCTGTTCTCAGGTTTCTTAATCAAGGCATCATGTATATAGCCTGTCTAACTTCTTTTCAGCTATTTTTCAGGTGGCTACTTGCACTTAAATATATACTTGAGAACAAGCTTCAAGGAACAAGAATTTGGGGTTAATAACATAAGTAGTGTTAAGGGAGTTTGCTTGTTGGGCAGAGGTGCCTGTGAAAGTCTGTTTAAGCAAGTGGGGAGTTTCCTAGTTCCATTAGCTGTTCAGAACATGTACTCCCCCCAAAACCTCAATAAAACCATGGTATTCTTCAAGCATAGTATTCTTTCTCCAAAATCAGCCTGAGAAGTCCTAGTTCAGTATAAGAAACAAAGCTTTAAACTGTCTCTGAAAGAGCTTTTAAATACCTTTAAGCTTTGCATCTAAGTTTAATTGTGTTCATTTTCTTTCATGGTGAATCTGACTCATCTAGAATGGTTACTCTCTTCCGAGTTCTGAGAATTATCATCTTAATAAGAATACTTCGCCTGGCTTCACAGAAGAAGCAACTTGAAGTGGTGACAAGGAGAATGGTAAGTTGGCCTCTTAAAATATCTAGGCTAATACTACTGTTTCCAGCTCTCTTTCTCTAGGCCACCGTCAATGGTGAGTAGCAAGACTGCGCACAGCCTGTTGGTCTGCAACTGGTAATGTTGCCTAAGCAGCATGTCTGCTTGGTGTCCTTGACAGGGTACTGGAGCTTTGCCTCCAACTTCAGTACAGCTAATAATTCTTAACTTTGTTCAAGTAAGCAGTAACTTGACCTAGAAGGCCAGCATATCAAAGTGATTGCAGCACCACCATGTGTCTCAATTGATAATTTCTAGTTTGTGTGGTATATAGGCTGCTCTCCCTCACATGGGAGAGGATAGGAATTTAATGGTTCTGGGGCTTATTCCAGGTGAAAACAAAACAACCTAGCTGTTGAAGCCCTATCCATTGTAAATGCTTCTTTTTTTCTTTTCATCGGGGGCACTAAAGTGGTACTTGAAGCTTCAAGTGTGTCCACTTGCTCAGGAATAAGCAGTCTTGGTTATGCTGCCCTTAACTTCTTCCTTCCCTCAGCCTCCAACCACTCAAACAGCAGTGACAGATTCATGCTGCAGTCTGCAAAGAATCTGCAGTGTTCTTTCTACTAGAACAAATCTTGATACTTCAGGGTAAAAATTCTGTATGGAGCTTCTACCTAAAAGCTAACACAATAAATGTTATTCTTGGCTAATGCTGTGAACTTTGCTGTAGCAAAATGAGGCTCTGTTACTCATGACTGAGGTTCAGAGTCTAGATAGTTGGTTCTTCCTGGTAACGGGCAACTCTTGTTGATCTTTGGCATTCCTTTGGAAGACTAACTCTACACTTCTTTTGGCAGGTCTCTGAAAACAAAAGGCGTTATATGAAAGATGGCTTTGATCTGGATCTCACTTATGTTACTGGTGTGTAGAAGCAAATGATACTTTGCTGCATGTTACATCCTGCTAATGCTAGTTATTTAGTTAAGGGCTTGACATGAAATACAGTCAATGTTTTAGACTAATGAAACTTAAGTATGAAGTCAAAGCAGGCCTACTCCTTTTCTGTGGCATTTTGAAATATGGATTCCGGACTCTGACATTGTTCTCAAGGATTAGCCTTCTGGGAGAGAGGTTGTACATTCTGTATGTAGTGATATAAATTCTCCTGAGGCCTAGGGAACCAGAGCTGAGACGCTATTGACTAACTCATAGTATTTTTGCCTGTAAATCTCTAGAGACTGACAGTTAATGGTAGCTGATGCTTAAGGAAGCTTTATTCTCCTACCCTAGCTATACTAAATGCAGAAGAAAAGCTCTCAGACATGGGTAGGTGGTTCTTAGAATTAGGGTAGAAATAAGCTGTGTCATAATATTGCTCCGAATCATGTAGATCCTACATGTGGGGAGGGTTCCTCCTGCTATTTCTGATTGTTCTTTTCCACAGATCGCATTATTGCAATGTCATTTCCATCTTCTGGGAAGCAGTCTTTCTATAGGAACCCTATAGAGGTAAAAATCTGTCATCTACCAAGTTCAGTATTTCTGAATGCTGTTTCACTTCTAGGCTCCCAGTAATTTACCTGTGGACTAGATTGTCAGGTCAATCCTAGTCCTACTGTCTTGGCTAGTTGGAATAACTAAATGGTGGTCTCCACTGTGCTGTACTGCTTGTTGTAGTCTCTTAGCTAAGCCTAGTGGGATGTATCTGGTACTGTGCACAAACTGGTGCTCTGATGCTCCTGTTTGTTGGGAATGCTTCAGAGAACAAAGTCAGTTCTGTCCCAGAGTAGTAACAGTACAAGCAAGAACTGTATATTCATCTAAGTACAGATGTTTTAAAAGGTCTTCATTAATGCCCTTTAGAGCTATGCTGCCTGATCTTGTGGAAACAAAGTTGTAGGGCAGGGAAGATAGTTGTGGTAGTACTTTTATTCCACACAAGAACCTGAGCTATTGGCCTGGGAAGGCCTGCTCTCCCAGGGCTATAAAGCACCAACTACTCTGAACTTGTATCTTGTTATTGCTTTAGGAAGTTGCAAGATTTTTGGACACCAAACATGCAGACCACTATAAAGTCTACAATCTCTGCAGTAAGTATGTTTAGCTGGTGACTGTATTGAAATACTGCTAAACAGAAAAACATCTCTTCAAGGTATGATGTTGGCAATACCAGAACTCCAAGAATTTAAAGTCTGTCAAAAGTTCACAGCTGTGTCTGACTACCTTCTGTCCTGAATGTGGCTATTGACTTTGAGCATCTAATCTATTGTACCAAAGCTTGCAAAGAAGGTACTTGGATGCCTTGCAGTTTAGACTCCCTTGCTCATGCAGAACAATTACTTCAGTGTTCCAAAACTCTTACTGAAGAGGTAGAGAACTAAACCTGGGCTAAAACTTGGGATGACGTTGGAGGATTTTTCTAATGAAGGCTGAGAAGAGAGGTGAATTAATAGTT
Source organism: Elanus axillaris (assembly GCA_026212715.1). NCBI lineage: Eukaryota > Metazoa > Chordata > Aves > Accipitriformes > Accipitridae > Elanus > Elanus axillaris. The sequence goes on from JANZLQ010000008.1 coordinate 32,392,313, forward strand.
AAAAGCTCTTCTGTTTAGAAATGCCTAAAACAATTAAAAACACTTTGGGAATAACTGTCTTGTGGTTTCTGCTTTCATAGTAGAACATCAGAGCTGGAAGCAGACAAGGTATGACAAAGAAGCATTGATACTGAAGACCTGAAAAAGTAAAACTGTCCTCTAGCCAGCAGAGGGATAGATGAGGGGTCACAGATGAGGAATGTGGTGTTAGCAGCTTCTTACCACTTTGCAGGTGGATTTTGCTGTGGTTGACCCTGAAAGTACATCAGAACATTAACTTGCAGATTGGTAAACCTGTATGGAAAGGAATGGCCATCTGGGTCTGGAGATGAATTCTCACTTAAGTGAGAAGTATAAAACTAGAAGCTAAGCAAGTGTGGGTTTAGCTGAATTACCTCATGGTTTTTCTACTTTGATCTGTCTATTTTTACTACTGTACATTAAAAGCTAGTATATGCTCAGACCAGCAGTTGTGTGTCACAAGCCACTTTCTTTGTTGCAAGTCTATTCCCTTTACTGGCATAACACCACATATTTCCTTGTAGGTGAAAAGGGCTATGACCCCAAGTACTTCCACTACAGGGTGGAAAGGATCTTTATTGATGACCACAATGTCCCAGCGCTACAGTGAGTCTTGTCAGGAAATATGTCATGATAGTTCTATGTGGGCATTTGCTTTGATCCACTAATTTCCCTCTTATCTAGGGACATGCTGAAATTCACTGCCAGTGTCCATGAATGGATGAGCCAAGATGAAAAGAACATCATAGCAATTCACTGTAAAGGAGGCAAAGGTAGGACTTCTTGTGTAATGTATGTACTACAAATCACATTATTCTTATCATGCCTACTTTGATGTTAGTGTGGCCTTAAGTCATAGCATGAGATGAGTTTAGAGTGTAACTTGACAAATTCTGCAGACGGTGTGATGATTAGCAACAGTATAGTGCTGTGTTTAGTATTACACAACCTCATTTCTAGGTAGCCCAGATTGGTTCTTAATCTAAAATGACATCTGATCTCTTGAAATGCTCTTCAGTAACTTCCAGCTATCCTGACTGCTGGGACAGCAGTGCCCTGGGAGAGGCTGGGGATAGGGAGCTACTGAAACTATTATCAAAAGTGTTAAGCTGCTGCTTTGGCTTCCTGGCAGCCACTCGCCCATGCTGAATATCCTGCACTGTAATATACCTCAAGCTTTTTAATTTCTTGCAGTGGAGGCTGGAATGTTGTAGGCACTGCTGGGTCTTAAATTGAGATATGCAAGGTATTACGTGATAGTGCAATGTAGTCTTATGGGGACAGGCTAGTCAAAGCAACTGCATGTGAGCTGACCTGTGGGTGCTATCCACAACTGTAGTAGTGTGGGAGCTGTTGGAAGCGCATAATAACTGTGCAAATAAGCCAAATTTCCTTGAAAACATCTGCCACATCTTTAGCTGCCTGCTGTGACTACTGAAAATACTTGGCTTAAACCAGGTGGTTACTTAACATAAAGGTGGCTCTTTCCCCTGCTTGGAACCATAGTTTAAAAGGTTTTGCAGAACTGAACACTGAAACTACCTGCAGACCAAAACTAGCTGGAAGAACAAGTGTAGGGAGGGGTGACTTGACCTTTTAGATCTTAAATTCAAAACTAAGACTATATTTGAATTTTTGTGCTAGCAGTCTTGATGTTGTCTTAGTAGGGTTGGAGGGGAAAAGTTGGAGTAGAGAAGCAAGTCTTGAGGCTTAGAGTGTTGGTAAATGCCAGCCTATAATCTAGTAGTGTGTACTTGACTGTATCCCCTGCTAAATAGAGTATGCAGATAGTGGCTAGCTTCTTAAGTATCTCTAGGAATACTACAAAGACAAGGGGGACTGCTTTCAAGGAACATGTTAAACTGCAGTGTCTTGTCTTTAACTCATTCTTTCCAGAAATACAGGCACATGAGTACTCTAGTGTCCCTTATCTCCTGTTATCTCTTCTGTTTCAAAAGTTATAACTTCATCTTCACAAAAATAATCCCAAATACCTTTGAATTCCTGTAGTTCAACCTGTCTCTTCTAATACAGGCAGGACTGGAACAATGGTCTGTACCTGGCTTATAGACAGTGACCAGTTTGAGAGTGCAAAGGTAAAAAATCTGGTGTTTGTTTTTTTACTTTTCTAGTATTCAAATGCCCCTTTAGAATCTACTTAATTGGTGAAATGCACTAATACTCTGCAAAAAGTCTACACTGGAAAAGATACTGTGAACAGCCTGTTTGACAAAAAAAGTTCTTGCAGATCTTGCTACTATGTAAACTCCTTTCTGATGAAGACTATTCCTGATCAGGAAGAACTGGGAAAATAGAACTTTACAGGATACCAGCTTTGAAGCACTTTTTTTTTGGGGGGTGGGGGGGGAGCATAAGAGACCTAGGATCTTGAGCAACAACTTTATTAAACTGTAGATGACTTCTGAGCATGCTCTACTAAAGACAGTGTCAATGTTTTTAAGTGCAATTTTTTCCCCAACCTCCCTCCAAGTAGCATGAGGGATCAAGAATTGTCTTGACTGCTGGCATTACAGCAAGAAGCCCTTCTAGGGAAAGGGAGAAAGATCAGCAAGTCCCAGCCAGAACAGATGCATGTGCTGCTTTAGTATCCCAGGTCTCGTATATCAGTCTGGAGACCTGGGTTGCAGAAGGCCCAGGTCAGTCAAGGTAGTCTGTCCAGAGTGTATATCCATTTAATTGCTTGTTTTTCTCTGAGTTTGGTTTGTGAAGATCTGAACTAATGTTCAGCTTGGTCTGCCACAGACCATTTGAGAAATATAGATGGTTCTAAAGCAATTGCTTAAAAAGCATATTGCTCTCCTCATTGAGCTTTATTAGCACTCTTTCATGGATGACAGACTTAATGTATCTGACTTCTAATTAGTACTTTCTTCTAGTTAGAAGCTTCCTGTTAGAAGGTACCAAAACAACTATTGCATATTTTTACTGACATTCCCTTATTAGAATTGACTGGTGTAATTCCACTTCCTGAGAAGGGGATAGTAAACTGGAATGGTGGTGGGATGAATATATCTTAACCCTTGAAATTATTTTCCTACATAGGAAAGTTTGGACTACTTTGGGGAGAGAAGAACTGACAGAAGCACAAGTACCAAGTTTCAAGGAGTTGAAACTCCATCCCAGGTAAGCTTGAGCAGGTCCGGTAACAGTAGCCAAACCAACACTAGCCTTGTGAGCGCTTATGCTACCCCACCTCCCCTGCCTTGTTTCAGAGATGTAGGTTCCTACTAATACTTAACTTCTGAACTTTCTGTACTCTTTAAGTGTTGGAAGACTATCAGCTGGTAGGCTTGTGCTGCATCTTCCACCCCCTTCCCCTTTGTCCAAGCATATTCCTTAAGCCTTTCTCCATGTAACATAATCAAATCTGAATTATGGTATCTAAGGTAACAGAATTGTTGAGATCAGGAGACCTTTCTGTCCAACCCCACTGTTCAAGCAGGGTGAGCTAGAGTAGGCTGTGTAGGGCTGTGTGTAGTCAGGTCTAGAATATCTCCACAGATGGAGACTCCACAACCTCTCTGGGCAACCTGCTGCAGTGTTTGCCCACCCTCACAGGAACATGACCCTATAAGACAGTTGGACTGTTTATCAAGGATGTACTGAAGCCTGCAGCCTGGCCATGGGGAGGGTCATGGCACTGCTGTTCCTTGGGTGGAGGAATGCATCCTCTAGAGACTGCATTCACAAGGAAACACTAAACAAGTTACTGCCTCAGACCACAGTTTGGGGCTTTGCTCATTTTGATTCACTGTGGATGGTGAGATTCAGAGGTGAGATGAAGCTGGTGACAGAGGTACTGTAATTGCTGGTATAAAATAGAATGGAAGTACAGCTGTCCTTCAGAATGTGCTTCTGTAAAAATGAAAGTATCTTGTACACTTAAACATTCTGCCCCTTAAAAAGCTGCAATATAAAAGCTCCTCACTTCTTGCTGAACTCAAAAGTATGGAATTCCTCTTAGAACATGAAGTTTAAATACTGCTTAAAAATGTAGATGTTGAATTTGTCTAGAAGGTTGTTTGAACTGGGGAGGGTAAGGAGAACAAATGGCTACTTCTTAGATTTGGACTTAGAGCTAAGAACTTGGCATACAAGATCTATTTAATCCTACTTCTGCCTAGAATTAGTCGGTGTGGGGTACATAAACTGTATAATGTCTGGGTTTTTTGCATTGCAGAGTAGGTATGTTGGGTATTATGAAATCCTGAAAAACAAGTATAACTTGAAACTCCCACCAGAGAGGCAACTCAAAATAAAAAACCTCAAAATCCACTCCATACATGGTAAGAACTCTTGAATTTGGGCATTCCTCTGGTAATGGTTTCCTAGTACAGGCAGCTGATCTCTGTCTCTTGCTAAGTCCATGATAGGAATGTAGACTTACTGGGATTTGATAATTCAAATGGCACAGTTAAAATACAATGGAGAGCATTTTGGAGTGCAATTGTCCCATGTGTTCTGTCACTTTCTGGGTGTCTGGTGAAATGGTGGCTCACATACAACCTGCTCTGTTTTGGGAAGGGAATTGCTTTTCAGGTGAGATTAACTGCACATGTGGAGCTGGATCCACTAATGTTTCTCATTAGAGAACACCTGTTTCTGTACAAGTGTGCTGGTAATTTTAATAAAAGGCTGGAAGTTCAGCACTACTTGTTCAAGGGGACTTCAAACTGCTGTTCTTGTTCAGTTAGTGGAACTAGACTCTACATTAGTCTGTTCCTACTCCACTAGTAGGATTCACTGCTACTTCAAAGTACAGCTTTCAACCTCTGAATCTTGAACTACCTTTAGGATTTGAGTTCTCTAAAGACTATAGCAAGGCATTCTGGAGAGAACAGGATTGCACTTGGTTTTCCAGTTAATGTATGTACTATGGTATAATGCAGCCCTTTCTTCCTAGGAGTTGGGAAAGGCAATGGAACTGATATGAAGGTGCAGATAATCATGAGGAAGCAAGTTGTACTAGAATGTGTATGTGCTAGTCAAAGAAACTGCAAGGTAAGAGTACTATGAAATCATGTCAGCCGAGTAACGGAAGGTGAAAGCTGACTTACTGGTCAAAACTGTCTTCCTATAAAAGTTGAATACTGTACATAAAACTATCTAACTGGATGCTGTAAATTCTGAGAGAATGAAAAAGCTAAGCTTTGCTAAATCATGGGAGAAGTAGTGGTAAGACAGTGAAAGATTTCCCTAGAAATCAGTGAAATGCAATAGCTCACTCTGACCTGAGCAGCTTAAATTGTTGGCTGTTATTCTAGCACTGCTATTTTATTTGTATACCATGAATGAGTAGCCTGGTGTTGTCATGAATTGGTCCTTTGTCTCTCTGTAGTAACTTTCATGAAAAATAATACTTTATTCTGTTTTCCAGCTCTTCTTTGATTCTGAAAGTGACTCTGTCGTCATTGGCTTGGAAGACAGCCCTGTTATAAGTGGTGATGTGAAAGTCAGATTTGAATCGCATTCTGTAAGTACGATGGCATGAAGACCTTCACTTGAGTATGATGAGAGGCTGCAGTGCAAACTGCAGCTGGGCTGGCTGTGCTCTGTGGGGCAGAATCTATTTCCTCCCCAGTGACTCCTGCTGTGTGGGGTGGCCCTACTGTAGCAGCTGTTATTCTACCCCTGTGCAGTGAGTGATACAGCCAATGTTGCTACAGTCTGTGCAGGCAGGAGAGGCATTTAGCTGTTCACACAGTACAACCAAGACATCTTAGTTGAGTACCTGCTGCTTCTAACATGGGTCTCTTACTTAATGTGACCTAGTATTGAGTGACCTAGTCCTGAAACAACTTCAGTGAAGATAGTAATCTGGGTGTGATATTGGGCTTTTCAAGTGTACTGACTGACACTGTAGCTTTGTAAACCAAACTACTGGGGACAGGTGGGTCCTCTTGCTCTGCAAAAATTGAGTCATACTGTCAAATGGAGTCCTTAAACAAGGCCTTTGTGTTTAGGATCTCCCAAAAGGCTATGATGACTGCCCATTCTTCTTCTGGTTCAACACTTCCTTTATTGAAAATAACAGGTAAGAGATCATAGCGACTGCCTTCAGATCCTAACTTCCAGTGTCTGAACAGAGCTGAAAGTTCACAAACATAGGACTGAAAGCTCACATAGCTGGCTGATCAAGACTGTCTTAGCTTCTGTGTGGGTACTGACTGGTCTCTGATTCTCAGTTGTAACTTGCAAGCAGGCAGTTGGCACACACCTGCTTGCACTGTACCAAGTGTTTTAAATGTTTGTGAGCTCTTTATCTTAATCAAGTTAATCTGTTGGACTCTTTCCTTGGCACTCAAGGTATTGTTAATGAACTTGAATTCAAAAAGGTAATGCTAACTATTTAAACCTAAGGCAACTCTGCCATCCTCTATAGCATGGCTGACTGAGAGGCTGGAACTTGTTCAGTGGCTTAGCAGGCAAACATTAAGACCAGAGTTAGAGGTACCAATGCTTGGGATCCCAAAGAAAGGCTCTAACTTACTGCTACTCATGCTTTTGTTAGACATTACTGTGGTTAGTTCTTGTTGAAACTAGAACTCCCAGTGGAGCTCCAGCCAGCAAAAGTTGGGCTTGTCTGTCTCACTAGGGGAGTGGTGTAGAAATGCAGAAACATGAGATCTGTCTCTTCTGTCTACTAAACTTGACAGATTTAGACAAAAGAACAGTGAACTTGATTTATGAGATCCTATTCCAGTCATGGAGAGAACAGTAATTGTAAGGGAACAATTTTTATTTAATTGATCTCATTAGAACATGTGAAGAGGTAGATGTGAGTCTGTTCATAACTCTAAATTTAATATGCTGAGCCAGCAATGCACCTTGCAGTCTAGGTGCAGACATCTAGTTAGACCAAACCAGTGGCAGGAGAAATGTATGCCTGCTGCCTGACAGCCCTGCAACAGTGCCATCTCAAAAGTTTCACCCAAGTGCTTTGTTTCCTGCAGGGCTAGGGAGGATACCCCACCAGACCTTCTCTTAAACACAGTTTAGTGGAGACTATCTCTCCTTCTGCCCAGAGAATTCTGGTAGACCTCAGGTGGACTAGGTCTGATCAGAAGTGAAACAGCTGCTAAGGCACTGTTCCTTTCTCTGTATCTCTAATTCAGCCACAGCTGATGTGCAGGTGCTGTTAAGTAATAACTAGACATGAATTTGGTAAGCATTAGAAGTGAAGAACATGCCTGATGATCTTGGCTAAGTACTGAATCAAATCCTTGCTATTAGAAAGGTCAGTTATGAAATTCCTGCCACTTGCATCCCATCATGAGGCCTTGAGCTGAAGGTGATACTAGTTTTACTCTTAATAGTCTTGCATTGTAGGGCTTGGGGGGGGGGGGGGAACCAAACCAAAAAATGCCAACAAAAAAACACCAACAAAAAACCAACTCACAAAACCAACTCTCAAACCCATCAGGCTGATTGTGTTTCTCACTACTTCAGATCCAAAGTCCTGTGCAGGCATGGCTGATGTCTGTCTGAATTCAAGGTCTGAGGCTATATTTAATATTGCAGGGCTGAACCTGAAGTTCTCTTGGCTAGCTGAAAGGAAAAGCATGTCTTAGGCTGTAAGATACACTACTGAATTTTGTCTTTCAGACTCTACCTTCCCAGGAATGAGCTGGATAACCCTCACAAGTCTAAAACATGGAAAGTCTATAGTGAGACATTTGCTGTGGAGGTGAACTTTACTGAACCATAAGGCAGAGCTGAAAGAAGGGAAATATGTAAAATTAATCTCTTTTCCTGGAGAATGTCTTGCTGCCTCAGCATGAAGTGAAACAGTCTCATTTTGATGTACTTAGATATATCTGTGTAGATACTTCTCAAATAAACTTACATGAAGTTGTTGTGCACAGCAATAATCTGAAGAGTTACTTAGCGTCAGCTGACTGTCATGTCATGTTACTGAGTTGTTGGATCCTTTGGAGCTTAGATGTCTCTACATACAGGTAATGCCCACTTTATTAATCTAAGGCAATTGTCTGTCTTTAAGCAAGAGCATTAACCTGAGGGTGAGTGGAGACCAGCAGTCTGCAGGAGACTGCTGGAAAAATCTGACACCCCTTCCCTCTGCATAAGGGTTTTCCACAGGTAAGTAGAACATAGGAGTTTGGCAGGAGGAATAGTAATCTGGCACAGGCAGATTAATGCTTCTTGAATAGAAGTCTTGGTATTGAACCACTGTTAATCAGAAATCCATGATGTAGGGTTCTGAGTAACACCTGGCCTGGGAGCTGGCTATGTGGACTGGAGACTGCACAGGTGCTTCTCTGGTGCTCTTCCTCCCTGCAGAGGGGTGAGATGGCACATCAGCTCATGAGCATGCTAACTGCCTTGGATCAGTTAGCCAGGCTTGCCTTAATACCTGCATGTGATGGGTTTGATCTGTGCACTTGCTCCTTTGAGCTAATGCTGCAGATGCTCACTGACCCCTCTTGAGCCAGGCCAAGACCTGTAATGCAGACAATGCTTATCCTGCTTCCAGCTGTTCTCAGCAGTATGGCTCTTCTATGGAGACTGTTCAAGCCTTCCTTGATGGGAAATGTGTTAAGGTTAGCTTCTTGGTTCTGTTGCTTCTTTAGTCTTTTTATTATTGGGCACTAAGAGCAGAAGGGGACTGACATAGCTTTTCATAGCTAATGGAGTAGGCAGAGATACCTCATATTTTCCAGGTGCTTACTTGGGGGTAGTGGCATACTCTGAAGTACATTGTGGACTCAAGTTTTGCTATTGCTGTGTTATTACTTTGTATTTAGGAATTGGGCTGTTTAAAACTCCCACAAGAGTTCAAAGCTGCTTCTGTCAGCACTGTAGTTCAAATGTGGAGGCTGAAACCTGTCTTCAGTGACAAGTGTTCCACCAATTGTTTGTAGTTTTAGGTACAGGACAGAGTGAGCCTGGGTCACTTGGATACTGAGTGGAAGTAGCTGGAGGTTGTGTAGTCTAAACTCCTGTGCAAAATGGGCCCTGGTAGAGCAGGCTCACACAACCTAGTTCAGATCTGTAAATCTCCAAGGACAGAAATTTCACACAAGCCTTAATCTTACAATTGCTCTTCCTTCCTCGTTAGAATTTCCTGTGTTCTGAGTTGTGGCTGTTGACTGTTATCCTGCCCCTTTATGTCTCTTAAAGAGCCTGGCTCTGTCCCCTCCCATGAATCAGGTAACTACAGGTACCACTGAGTTTTCTCCTCAGCTTTGTTACAGTTCTCTCCACCATCCATCCTCATTGTCCTCTGCTTGGCTTGCTTTGGTCTGTCACTGCATTTCTTGTACTGGGGAACATGGAACTGGATGTGGTCTAACACAGCTGTTCTGACAGATGTGAGGTGTGAGCAGAGGGTCAGAACTGTCTGATTTGTTGGCTCCAGAGCCTGCTACCACAGCCTAGCCTCTGCTACAAGGGTGTGCTGCTCCCTAAACTGTAGTGTTGCTTCAGAAGCTGCCCATGTTATTGCATGCAGACTTGGTAAACTGCTCCTCAAAGTGAAAAGGAGCTGGCAAAGTTACTGCAACCCCTGTATCTCTGGCCTGAAGAAAGGAAGATGTACCCACTTGGACAGGAGTGAGACCAAGGCTGCATCACTAGAGGGTGATGGAGCAAGAAGGCAGCTATGACCTATGTGTCTGCACTGTGTGTACCAGGAGCTGGAAGAGGATGCTATTTCATTGCAACTAGAGGTGGCTGATAATTAAGTTCCTTTTGGCTTAGCTTGGGCAAGTGGTATTGCTGTCCTAGGCTGCCCTTGCTAATAGCTTCTAGGGCTGTTGGGGTGAACATTCCTCTTGTTTACAGAGTAAGCTGATCTCCTGTAGCAGCAGGAGTCATTTTTCTAGCTGAAGCATGCAGTTAAATAAAAACTACTGCATAAGCAGGAATGATTAACAAACTGTGGAGAGCAATATTGTGTTTAAAGATGGCATGGGAAATGTATGGCTTCAGCCACTTCATTAACTATAGAACACAGGAAGATTCTGCACATTCCAATGATTCCAGAAACAATGTGGGATGAGCTAGACCAGGGAGATAAGGAGCTGAGAAACAACAACCAGGAGCCAAAGAAAGAACACAAACAGTGAGTCATAGTGGGAGATGTGCTCTGAGAGTTGACTGGGAATGCAAGAAGCCTCCTCTTTCCAAATGATACATACATGGAAAATTTAGAGAATAAAGTTGATTCTCTTTGCAGTGTTGTGGGGGGGGTCTATGTCAATCCTCAGAATAAACCAGCTGTATGAGAGATACTATGTATCATTTAAGAGATCCAAGCACTGCTGCTCAGATGGTAACAATAGTTCCTGAATTCCCTACAGCACTAACCTTCTCTGGCTACAGGGTAGTAGAAGCTCATCACTTTCGGATGTGCCATTTAGATTACCTGTTGGGGACTCTGGGCAGGAAACCTATCCTTGGTGTGTATCAGGGTAATCAACAGTCTAGGAACTTGGACATTGAGTTGAACCTTAATATTGGAATGGACTTTGGTACTAACAAAGCACCAGGCCAAAGCATATACTATTGGCTTTATTTTTCCATAGCGTTTCACAGCTCCTTGTTATAGCTGGTGCTTCCATTCAGTTTTGAGGGCTTTATACATTCACTGATTGCAGAAAGTTTTTTTTCCTTTAATTCTGGAAGGGTGGTGACACTCATTTCAACCTCTCTTTGCTTCTCAGCTAGACAAGCTTGTTAAGTGCTGTTGTATAAATAATAGCCAGGTAGTTAATCAAATCAAACTTTATTCCCATGAATACACCTATACCAGCATTATAAAGTTCTTAGCTGAACAACTGATACATACCTACAGCTTAAGCAGCTGTGCATGGAAAAAATCACTGTTTACATCAACTTCTGAAGGTAAACTCTCAAAATGCATGTCTATCTTAGCAAGAAGCTGGTGACTGTAAGTTCAGTTCTAAATATCCTGCTTCTCTTGAAGCTTCAACTTTTATAGTAAAAACTGCAACCATGAGCTTTAAAAAATGAAAGCAAAGACAAATCTAAGAAATAGACTGAAGTATTCCACTAATGTGGAGTCAGTCCTCACCTTTTCGTAACTATTAGAAGCATGTACAAATATACTATTTCTCTTGGCTAAACAATTTTGAAAGGAAGGGCAAGTCTAACAACTCTTAAAGCTTCACCCTCCTACCTGAATGATTTAAACATTTGGTATAAATTCCTTTTAAAGTACTGATGATGCACAGTATTACTGCCCCTATTGTACCAGTCCATCAAGGTAAACAGGTGCAACAGACACCAAAGATTCTTCAGCCATCACCTGCTTCAACTGCCTTCTCTCATAGGTGTATGAAAAGGAATGATTCTTGCTGCATGTGAAGGCTGGGGAAGCAAGAAAAGTTTGTGGAACTGCAGCACTCACCTCAAAGAGGCTGTAACAGGGCACTGGAATACACCCTGGCTCCACTGCAAGAGGCAGTAGGTACACAGAGATGCTTTCATCTAAGCCTAAAGCTTTTTCTTGTTTCTGGTATCTGAAAGGAAAACTGTAACCTGCAAAACTGAGCTGCTCCCACTGTGACTGTTGTCAGTCACTGGCAAAGTGGGGTTGCTGTGAGAGGCTGCTCATCTCTCTGTAGCTCTGATGAGCTTGGTAGGTCAGAGCTGTCTGTGCCTTCCACAAGGGTGGGTTATCACTTACAGCACACAGGCAATGTCCCTCTGTGCAGCTCCAGGCCTGAGTCACAAACTGTGTTGCTCCAAGACTTGCTTTGCTTTCTCCCAGGATAGGCAGTAGCTGCTTCTTACGAGGCGGAGTATGCTTGTATAAAGAACATCCTACTTCAAGAATGGAAGTGGCATCCAGAAATAGGCATTACTGCATTGTTTTGGGTAACACTGACTAACTGCATGTTTAATCAAGTAACATGACAAAGCAGGCATGCCTTCCAGGCCTGAAGGTGATACAAACTACCCAGTCATACCAGCTTTTTCCACTCAGCTGAAGAGATGCAGCAAGTGGCAGGACTCCAGCCCAAGTAAGTGTGTGCTACAAGATGAAGACCATGGTGTCAGTTGTCTTTAAGAATGCAGTTCTGGCTTTCTACTCCTCTTCAGCTTCCTCTCCTTCAAGCACATGGACTCATTCACGTTAAGGTGACCCAGACAGGAGCCTGCACAACGTTACAGTTCTGTGCCCAGAGCCAGCAGCTATTTCCAGCAGTCTCCCTTATGTTAAGTGCTTAATTCAGTGGTGCTTAGCATACTCCAGCACTTCTTGAAAGGATTCAGAAATTATTGAAGTGCTGCATGGACTCAAACCCAGTAACAGTATGTTTTATCTCAAACACAGGCATATCTCAGGCTCTAAGACATACCTGTAGAGGATGAACACTGCCTGCTTCTATAAGCCCCATTCACTGGGACAGAGTATACAAGTCAGACACCAACTGCCATGACCTTGGCAGGTCACAGAACAGAAGGGAGCTGAGGAGGGCAGGGGTCTAGCTGAGGGATATGTGTCAGCCATCTCAGCAAGATTAGACAGGACTGCTGTCACTTTGAGTCAGGCACTTGCCAGCAACAACTGGGAAAGTTCACCACAGCACAGATTTTAACAGTGCTTTGCCTTAAGTCACAGCCTATTGCTGTATGTTACATTAAACCCCACAGGTCAAGAGAAATCTTTTTAGCACCATTACAGGTCAGGAAAATACATTTATGACATGCAATGTACCCAGTGCAGAACCTGCCAGATGGAGATGGTTCTGCTGGTCCAGTTCAAGAAGCATGTACACATCTCTATGAAATCACCTGAATTTAAAAGATTATAAATCCTAAACTGGAGTTGAGTTCCTAAAATTAGGTCACTGATTTGGCCCTGCTCAGACCATGATGTGATCTACAGCATTATTTAAAGGATCCTTAAACAACCTTTTGTTCTCCAGCTGCTAGAAGGTATCAGTAAGAATCCATTTGTTTCATCATAAGTTTCCGGCTATACTCGTAGGCAAGGAACAGTGCCCCATTGGCCAGGAATGCACGAATCATAGTTGGCTTTAGTCCAGAATACAAGGCAAGTACACCTGGAAATGAAATCAGAGCCAGTCAGCAATTTAGTAAACTGCCTATCTGCATTAACCACTGTGCTTTTACCTTCAAAGGATACTGAAGTAAAATGCTTCTGCTTATAGGGGCACACAGAGCTGAACACACTGGTGTAGCTGCAAACCAGTGTTGCTGGATATTGATAGAGGAGTGTCTAGAGTTGTAACATGAGTTTAGCCATTTAAATGCTTATGTTAGAAGCTTATCTCAGGTATGACAGGGTCTTCAGAAGGCTACCTTGGTCACCTGAGGATACAGTTCACAGCAGCTGTACCACAGCTGGTGAGGGGACAGAAAGAACAGCAGGACTCTGTTGGAGCTGTGCCCCAAGTCAGACTCCAGCTCTGATGAGTACCTCCTTTATCAACACAGCCAGGATTCCCATCTGCTGCCATGTACATTCTTATACCACCTTCTGAAATGCCTGGCACAGGCCTTTTCCAGAGGTGAGACACTGCAGTAGATACCCCAAGTTGCTGGGCTAGGTAGGATTGGTTTATCAAACAGCCCTCAGTCAGACATATATTAACTTCTAGAGGTGAAGAAATATTCTGTACTCAACTCAACCAGTTCCTTCAATTTTCATGTATAGGTTTGTTCATGGGTAGTGGAGCTTATTCCATTATCTGCTTTTAGTACATACTGAGCTTTTGTTAGCTTTAAGTGAATTGTATCCTGAACCAAGAGACCTACTGCATCTGCCATGCCTCAATTTCTAGATTCCAAACTTTCCAAACTACATGAAGCATCAATATTTTTGTTTGTTAGAAACAGTTATTGTCTGTCTCTAACATGTTATCAGTGGACTAGGTTTCTTAAGCAATTTCTGGTATTGGAGGGTATAGATTTCAATCTGCAGCCCTACAGATTCATCTGATACACTGCATACTCACCTTCAGTTCTCACAACAGCTACAAATGTTCCCATAAAGCCTGCCTGTTTTCCAGCCATTGAAAGAACCTGAATCCTAGATTTGACACAGTCCACAGGATACACAGCAATCCACAGACAGCTGCCTCCAAAACCTCCACTTAGTAGCAAAGGAATAGGACCTAAAGTTAAAAAATAAGCTTTTATACACATCACAAAATATTCACCACCATAAATATCACATTATTTAATCTACAGAAGTCAAGGAGAACACAGAGGAACCTGCTTATGACAAAAGAGCAGTTTCTACTGCCCCACAAACCTGTAAGTTAGTTTTAAGCCAATGGTAAGCTACAAGTCTAACCAGAAGCTCAAAGGTTACAAGGAGTGCCTCTTAGCCCCTTAGATTGTTGGCCATGCTAAAAAAGCATTAACTTGGAATGCTGGTTTGGGTATATTAACTAAGTTAACTCCACCCCTTTCACACTTGCACTCACTTTCCAAGGCAAATTGTGAAATGGCTTAGAGTAATATTAGTGTCATTAATCACCTCTACACAGACTTATTTGGTACAGTGAAATCACTTTGCAAGCAGTCATTTTTCATGATGCAACCTGATTTTGTGTTTCAGATAAGATGTTTATAAACATTTTGCAACAGAGACCAGAATGCAGGCAGCTAAAATCCTAACTCCCAGCAAGACAAAGTATTACCGTTCAGTCTTTCAACAGGAGACAAGCAATCGTCATTCTGGCATCTCGTCATTTTTTCATGTCTAATTTTCAATCTCAGTGTTCTCTTACCATCATTGTAATTACATCAAATGGTCAGCATACATTTCAGCATAGACTTGAACACACTGTTCAATACAGCTAAAGACTTAAAAAAAATCCCTCTGAATGGCTGCTGAAATGAAATAGTTGTGTTACACTGTAGGGTCAGATATTTAAGGAGTTTTGTAATATTATTGTTAGCTCACCATATTTATTTTCCATTTATAATACAACCTGCTCCACTGGAAAGTGGTCACTTCAATAATTCATTACTATAAGTACACAAAATGCAAACCCCCATATTTTATATGTCCAGTTTCTTTCATTTTACATGTATTTTACAACTGCTGTGGATCTGTACATAATTAGTGTATGTTCAAGGAAAAAAATCCCCACCCCACCCCTTTATGTCCCCCATGACAGCATGCTAAAATCCACCTGGAAAAAGGCACCATACCTAATTCATCTTTTGATCTCCCAGAGGCAAAGAATGTCCGGCTCAGTTCATACCCTCCAAAGAAGAAGAAATAGCCTGGGACTTCCCGCAGCAAAGTGCTTGACAAGCCACGGTAAAATCCAAAGGGACCATCCTTTTGAATAACGCCCTTCACTACTGACCAAACGGTACTGAGAGAGAGGTTGATCCAGTTAGTGATGCTTAATAGCCAGATAATGAGAAGGTTATAGAACAGTAGGCAACTGAAGCAACAATTAAGGGTTGGACGCATTGTGTAGCCAACAGAATTCAAGTACAACTTAGAACAAGGTCCTGCTGGAAGCACTTCACTGGCATCCAGCTTTACCAGTACCAGAATAATCTCCAGACTGCAACTCTCCCAGTCACAACTCTCTGGTTAACAGTGCACTACAAATGTGACACTGAGCCAGCTAATAAAGAACTAAAAATAATAAATAAATATAAAAGGATTTCAGAGATACTGGGCAGGGTGTATACTTACTTGTGTCCCTGGATTATCTTTCCAGACAACTGCATTTCATGCATGGCCTGCAGCCGGCACTTCACCAGCTCTGTGGGACAGAGGACAAGGGTGGCAAAGGCGGAAGCAAAGGAGCCTGCAGCAGCATTCTGCAGATCACTGCAAGAGAGAAACTGCAGAAGGTATTTGGGCACTGACCATCAGTGCAGTGCAGCCACTGCACAAGCAATCAGCTTCCTGAACCCCTACTCTAAATATCAAGAAACACTGATGCACAGTCTTGGGGAAAGAGTCTCAAGGGAAAAGGGCAGTTACTTGAACTAGGGAGATGAAAAACCTAGCTCATCCCATCTTCATATACAACTGAAATACATGCTTTTGGCACCCAAGAAGAAGACACCATTGCAACCTTTATCTTTTTTGCTATACTTTAGTGATTGCAGCAGAACACTATCAAACCTTCCCCTTCTTGGCTTTTATAAAGATTTCCATACACTTGTTTTACTAGGCAACTTTTGGGTACTAGTTACTTCCTCGAAGAGAAAAGGAGCAATTATCGCCTCATATAGATGTCAGCATTTTCAAATTCACCTTACCAGTATTAATACAGGTTTTCAGTGGGAGATGTTAGAAATCTGAAAGCAAGGCACAATGGACGACTATAATCTTTTTACAGATGTGCTGCCATGAATGCAACCATGCGAGTCAGAGAGAGTGCAGACAAACATAAACCCCACGACCAAACAAGACAGCACTGTAACCTGCACTGACTTACAGTATTCCAAAACTGGGGCTTGCTTTGCAGTTATTTTACACATATCACAGTCTGGGCTGCTAAACTGCCAGGCCTCAAAAGGCTGGTACTCCAGGACCATACTGCTTTATAATACACTTTAAATGGGCTCCTACAGACACTGGTATGCTGGACAGGAGCTCTGCACCACAGCACAGAACAAGTGGAGCTTCTCTCTTCTTTCAGAACCTGGGGAGTCAGCACAGCTGAGACTGACCTCACAGCTACATAGAAGTTCTTTCCATACAAGGGAGATGTTTGTCCTGTGCTCAGCAGTTTTATACATCTATAGTATCAGAGATTAACTTTTCACCTTACAGAAGCATCACAGAACTAAAGTTGTGACATGAAGCAAAGCTTTTGACATATTCAGATACGGCAGTGGCAAGAACTGTCAAAGTGGAAGACATCAGTAACTGCCTGCAGAGCAGCAGCTGAATAATATGCAGTAAGAAAGAAATGGCAACACTGACTGCACAACCCTCTTGCAGCACACAGCTTAGCATAACAGGGATCTGAACTGCAACCCAGTAAAGCTCAAGACAGAGCAAGGCAGGGTTAAAAATATAGTATGTGGCTGAGCCCTGCAGTCATTAAGCTATGAGCTAGAGCAAGGCAATAAGGTTATACATTAAAGAATTAGTATAAGAAAATATGGAATAGGTGCCTCCTAACTATGCACTAAAGGGTGCACAGGATCCTTCCTCCCTCAAGAGAGAAAAAAACAGGATGCTATCAGATGAAAAGAGTTCTGACACATGTACATAAAGGACTAGATTTAGTCGTAATTCAGATCTTCTCTACTTTTGCCTGATGATGTTTAATTCTATATACAGAAATTCAACTAGACCTGCTGTTTAGGCTTTGGTCTTTAATATAGGAAACCTCACTGCAGAAGTGAAAAGCCTTGAATCCTGTTCAAGTTCCCTCTCAATTCAAAAATGCCCAATTCAGCATTTTTTCTGGATGGCAGTTTTGATCACACATCACAGGAGCAAGAATCTTTCTATTCTTACACTGCTGCTGTTTCTATAAAAGGCATTTATCTTGTTTTTTTCAAAGAAAATAACCTGCTGAAGATGACTAGTCACATAATGAGAAAGTCAAACTGAGGTGAACAAGGATAATAGTTCTCTCAGTTTAGACTTTGACACAGAACAAAATCAGTTTAAATGCCCATTTAGTCTAACCAAAGACAAATGGAATTTAGCACTTCTCTTTCAATTTAGTTATCTAAGTTTAACCTTTAGCATGGAATGAAGTCAGTTTGGTTGGACTAAATGGGTGTTAAAAGATAAACAGAATTTAGCATTTCTCTCTCCATTTGTTTTCTTTGACACATGCATGAGCGGCATGTACTTCTTTAACTAGAAAAAGTGGTGGTTTGTAACTGTCCTTTTAACTGTTTTGCAAGGCTTCACACACACTGAGTGGGGTATCCCTAAACACAGGCACACTAGGCAAGCTTATTCCCAAGCCATTTAAAGGTATGACTGAAAGGTAACTTAAACCAAAACCAAACTATTATAGCTGGTTTTGAGAAATCTCAGGCATTATGAAATAATGGAAAGCAAGAAGCAATTGCCTACATATGGGTAAGAAAAACAGCCAGGTTCACCTCAGTTTGTAACTTGATGCATTTTCTTCTTCAGGCTAAGATGGTATGACAGTTTTTAAACAGCAGAGGCAATGAAGGTAATTATAGTTCTTCACTTGTCACATCTGGAGGTTACCCTCATCAGGGTTTCTTCCCTCCCCTACAGCACACTACAAAGACTTCTTGACTCTTCCACAATAAGAATGAGTGGAGATGCCTTGGATGGACCACAGGTACTCAGGGCACCACTGCAGACCATGTCAATACAATTCTCTCACACATGCACCTCATAAGATGCCCCCACAACAATCCAGATGAAGCGATCAAGGGAGCAGCACCAAGGGAGAAATCTTTCAAGTCAACTTAAACCCTTTAGTGTTTTGTCCTAGCAGAACTGTGCAGTCACTCTATTTGCTCTTCAATCAATGATGTATTAAACAGCCATCCTGGGCCTGAAAAATACCATTACCTGACCAAGAAAAGAAGGGTCATATGTCAGAGGCACATGCTATTGCTACATACTCAGATTGCATTCCCATTCTGTAACGTACTCCAACGATATGGAGTAGTACACTTATATATATACTGTTTGAAAGTTTCCTGCACTACCTCCTCTACATATACCATAAACATGCCGTCTTAGTCACTTCAAGAGATGATCCTAGGACCTCTGCAAGTGTGTGGTCTACCTCCCAGGAGGATCACAAAAGCTGGTTAAGCAGCAAAGCATGCTGTTGGTAGGCCTCCCTCCTACATTTTAGTGGGTAGGAAAAGATAAGGGTTCTGTAAGCTGAGCAAGCAGAACCCCAGTCTAAGAAAGCAATAAAAAAAACCGGTGGAAACAGTTCCATCTCAACTGCCAGAAGACAGTGAAAGAGAATGCAAGTATAGAGCAATTAATATAACTTGTTTCTTCCCCACTTCATGTTCCCTCACAGCAGGCCTCAGTCTTAAGATACAGCACATCTTAACATGTGACAGGAGAACACCTCGATTAATGCCACTTTTAGATACTTGCCTTGCACTTAGGTAGCTACTCATGTCATGTCAGAGATCTCAAATGCAGAATCACGGCCTCCCCAGCTACTTCCATGTGGAGACAGAGGCGACAGAGGCAGAACAAAGCTATTAAAAAGCTGAATGTGGTTAACCTTGCATCACTCTTTGAATGATGGAGTTAAGACAGTTATGAGAAGTCTTTTACACACTATGGGGCAGCAGAAGGATGGAGAAGGTACAGCTACTCTCAGTGCTGCACAGAAGACATACCTTGAGAAATGCGTAACGGTAAGGCACACTGAGACTGCTGGACCACTGACAGCTCTCAAGTGATGCACCTGGAGAAAAGGCATCCTAGCTAGAAAGAGATTATGATCATTATGCCAGTGCATAAATCCATGACGTGTTCACACCCTGAATACTCTGCACAGCTCTGGTCTCATAAGCTAAAACCCCAGACACATTAGAATTACAAGAGTTTCAGAGAAAGACAGCGAGGACAGCTAAAGGAACAGCTTTGAGGTGCTCACTGACTAGGAGGGCTGGGGTCCTTTTATCTAGGAAAAGACTCAGTGGGGAAGCGGGGCATGGAGCAATGGACAGAGGTCTACAAAATCCGGGCAGCATGGAGACCACGGCTAAGGATCAGCTGCTTGTTACAGAATTAATGACTATGACATGCAGAACTGATGAGACTGGACAAGTGCTTGAAAAGACATCCAAGGTCACTGACTGGATCGTATCAGGATCAAGAAATCCTCTGAACTAAGAACACAGCCTGGCACAGGACTCTGAGTAAGTATTAAACACTTCCTTCTCTTTTTCATTCTTTAGGCAACCACTTACTATCAGTGCTGTAGACAACACACTGTGTAAAATTAGACCTTTGGTCTAACCACCACTACATTCAAGCTTTTGAAACTTAAATAATTTTTTTAAAAGCAAGGCAGTATTAGAAAGTGTTCTTTCCCCTTAGTATGCCTCCCTGTAAGAAGAGCCACTACCTCCCCTGCAAAATCAGAATTACCTAGAGATCAAGGGAATACTAACTTTCAGGTGTTGCAATGCTCAGTCCCCTTGGCAAAAACATAACTGGAATATTCAAGACCTGCTAAGTTCTGATTATCTAAACCAGCCAGCTGCAATGACAAGTAAATGTTTCTGTTGTAAACAGACACCATATCCTAGCACAAAGGTCTATATTCCAAAACTTACTACATTGCATACTGGCAGAGGGGAGCCCGGGACATCAGCTGCACCCTAACAGTACAGTATTCGCAAGCAGCAGTTGCGGGATTATTTATTTATTTATTTTAAAATTTGAAACAGATTTCTATTACTAACCTGAGTTTTGTTTTCCTGTCTACTCCAACAATTCTTCTCACAATTTGTTGGCAAAATCCATAGCACATGAACAGAACAGAGTTCTCCGCGATGTTGGCTACAAGTGCTGGTGTGGTTCCCTTGTAGAAGCCTCGAAACCCCACTTGCTTATAGGTTTTCACAAAACAGTCAACAATTCCTCTGTACATGTTGGGAAATGTCTGCATCTTCACCTTTGCGGTGTCAAAGGGCTGGCCAGTCACCACACATGCAGTCCCACCTAAGCAAGCAGTGGAAGTTAAGAAGGTGGCTGAAGGTTATCACAACTGAAACTTGTACACAAACAGCACTATTAGGAAAATCATGCAGAAAGCAAAGATGGATTAAATCTCTGCAGGGAAAGACAAATGCACTGATTTTAGCACAATGGCATCAATTGTCAGTGGTGAATTTAGTTACCTGAAGGATAAAAAAAAAAAAAAAAAAATCAGGCACAAGAGCAGTAACAGCTTGATTCTCATTAAACATTCTTTTACCTTACTAAAAGCAAGCATTGAAATGAATCAGTTCATTTACATAAATGGGTACTGAATTAGAACTATTGTTCTGCAATCAAGTCGCTTGTGTTAATGAGTTAAGCAACATTTTCCCTTGTTCATTAACACAGTAGTTCAGACATCATCTGATTTTACGTTCCAATGATTACAAATCTTTCAGTTTTTTGTTATTAAGTGAGACAAAGATTCCTCCAGGACAAGAGAAACACTGCTCAGAGTGCTAAAACTGATGATACACTATAAAATGATAACCAAAGACTCAGTCCCTTTACTTCAAAAGTCCAGGTGATTCTTATGTACACTTATTCACACATACTGGAAGAAAGTGTCCAGTATAAGCTGAAAAAGGACAAAAGGGCAAAGTTACGTAACATCTTATCTTTTTCAAACTGAACTGCAAGGTCAATGCCCTGAAAACTTGTGAGATATTTCCATCAGTGTCATCAGTAACCACTTTGCCCACAGTGCAGTGTTCTTCCACAAGACCTAACCCAATTCAGTAGCATGCAGAAAGAGCTAATGTTACACTTGTTCAGTAAGAAATACCAGTGGACACCGACAGCAATACCTAACAGGATGCATATGATAGGTGTACCTTATCTAGGCTTTATGGGTTTGCTTTTTTAGCAAGACAACCACCAACCTACAACAGAAGCTGATCTTTAACACAAGCACAGCTGACATGCATATCCTTAAAGAGGGCAAATTAACAAGATGTTTTTTCAGCTACAAAACAGAAATAATTATCTGTAAATGCAGATAAGGAAACTGAAATAGAAACAAACATGTGAATCCAACTAAGATTAGTTATTTTTCTTCTAAGTGGAGAGAAGAGTAAGCAAGTGTTTGTTTAACCAGGGTTATTTTCAATTGATTTTACTGTTTGCAAACACATTTCTATAATATTCTTGTTGTTCCTCTACAAAGAGGTACTTCAGGCCTTTAAGAGGAACTGAAGATCTACCTGCCATAAAACCTCATTCTGAACCAGATGCATCATTAAAAGCTTCAGAGCAAATAATGCAAGGAAGCATGAAGAGCTTCTTGCTCTGGGAGGGATAACTAAGGAAAGTAGCTGGCTCAGACCAGTAACATCTATGTAAGCCTCAAATGAAGAGCAGAGCTGGAAAGGTTCAGCCAATGCTACTTGCAGGCAAGTCGGGTAGATATTAATCTACAGGACAAATGCGAGGTTCCTGTGTAAAGGTAAACCTAAAACATCCACACGCAGTGAAATAATGGCTGTTGGAAGAGGCCCAAGAAAACCAGGAATGGTCTTGGCAATGTAAAGCTGAAAAATGGGAATTTGACTGTGAATGGCAGTTCCAAAAAGAGAAAATGCTCTCCTTACACTGTCATTGGAGGTGGCACAAGTAGTCCAGTAAACTACAGCAATCAACTTTGTAAGCCTCAAGGTAAAGACCAAGAGTCCCAGTTAATATCTAAAATATTAAAAAAATAGTTCTTCCAGCCAACAGTAGAGTCTAAAAAGACCAAAAGCAAGGCAAAGCAGGAAGTCAGCACTCCTTGAACATTTAGACAAATGCGGTCCTAACAACAACATGAGAACACTGGGGAAAAGATACCTACTTAGTCAAAGAAGTGATTAGAGGTTGCTCAGGTCCTAGGCAAAGGACTGACCCACAGGCAGCTAAATGACTTATTCTTGTTCAGAATTTACTTGCCCCAATATGTCACTACTTATCAGCTAGGTTACACATTTGCTGGAGGAACTAGCCATTTGCCGAGTTAAATACACTTTCTAAAAGGTGCAGAAACACATGTAACTCAGAAACAAGCACTACCAATGAACACAGGCAATACAAAGCAAGTATGTGGAAAGAGCATGGAAAATAAATACTAGAAGAATAGTAAAACTATCCATTACAACTGAAGTAGCAAAGAAAAAAAGTAAGAATAATGATTTAGGATTACTGAGGTCATGTTGAAAAACCCAAAACCCAAGGAGAATGAACAGACTAACAGAAACTTTTTTTTTTTCTAAGGCAACAAAGGAATAAGAGCAGAAACACTCCTCTTCCATTGCAGGGAAATAAGGTGGTGTCTAGTCAGTAACATATTTTGCAAAGGCTAACAAAGCAGGTATTCACTGGCAAAATGTGGTGGCAGATTAAATACTTTACGAAGGTGCCACACTAGACTCATGTTATCTGTCACTCCTTGCCTTCTCACTGCAGCAAGGTTAACTCCACCCTGACAAATTACCTCAAATAACTACCCTGAATGCACTTAATACCATTAATACTGTCAGATTTGCAGTGTTAACACCATCATAAAAGGACTGACTGTAATAGCTATTGTATGGGAAAGAAAAACATGAAATTGTTTGAACTGGTTATAACAGTACATTAGACAAATCTTTCCTTCCACCTTGTCTGTATAAACACAGTCAGCTTAGAAATGTCAAAAAGAGCACTTTTCCCTGGTGGAGTTAAACCAATTCATCTCTCACCCACCACATTACCACATTACCACCAAGACCATGCAACTGTTTCCACATCTGTGACCATCACAACTGGTCCAGCAAAACTTTATAGCACAGACTAGACTGACTGGAAGTGAGTTAACAGAGTTCATCATCATCAGTCCTACTACTAAGCTTCCCAGCTTTTAAAGATTCACATGGGGATGTTGCCTGAGCCAATAACCCTTCTGACCACCTCTTGCCCATTTCAATTAAAGAGGGTTCCTGTGACAAAAGCAGCACCTCAATCACTCACACACTGTTTGAGTTCATTCCAAAACTCTACTCGTGACTGATTCTTGAACTCATATGTAAGCATGAGAACCAACACTGAAACTTAACCCTCCTTCTAGAAAATTACTAGTCTGAAATAAGGGTTACATCTTCACTGTGTGGCAGGGGTTTCGCCAGGGACAAGCAATAGTGATGCAGTTACCACACAGGCTGAGGTCAGCTGCTTCACCTCCATATCCTTAAAATACAGAAGGTGAGGCTTTTTATAGCAACAGGAAACTGCTTTAACATTTGTCACAGCTATTAAAACTGTCCCTCAAAAGTTTTGTGCAATTAAGTTCTCTCCAGCATTACCTGCAGCTCCTGCTGTGAGGTCAATAGCAGCCTGAATAGCTGGGTTGATCCTCATGTTTCACACCTGTTTATCAGTTCCTTCAGATTGAAGTCTCAGGTTTCCTGGCAGGTGTCCAGATATTTGTCTCCTGAGGGAAGGGACAGATGAAGCGTACACAATTTACAACAATAACTGGCAGGCAAAAGCATCACACAAGTGCTTTCACTTCGCCTCTTCCATTTAGCTTGTTTTAACCCATTTAGATACAGAAAATGCTCATCCTCACAGCTTAGACATAGCATATTTGTATTTTGACTGACTAGCTTTCCCACATTAGGCAAGTTCTCTGGAGTATCACTGCCTAGCTTCAGATTACTTGGGCTTTCCAGTTCCTAGTCTCCCTGGATCTCTCCAATGAAAGCAAAGAGTACCTCCAGGGACCAGCACTGAGCATTGCCTTTCTACTGATTATAGAAGCATAGTCTCCATCAGGTGTCTAAGGCTAGCTGGCAGGAATATTTCCCCTCATCTCAGCTCCCCTCCCATAAGGCAAAACAGAGAATTGCTCTCCTCATGGTGAACAGCAACTAAGAAAACTGTATTCGTGATGATACAGGCACATTAGGTATTTCTATGTGGCTCTCAGAAGATGAGTAGAAAGGGAATGAATATGAACATCTAGAACTGTGTCTGGCTGTCATGTTCGCAGTGCAAGTTCCACACACACCAGAATATTATGAATAAGAATTACACCTCATCTCTCAGGAAGGCAGCTGGAAAGCAGAAATACAAAGGCAACATTTTCAAATAAAACATTCAAATAAATTCAGTTCTGAAGTTTGCAGCAAGATACTTTCACTGGCCAACTAGTTAAAACAAGCTTGCTTATCTGGAGTAAAATCACTGAACCAAAGGGCTCCCACTGTTTCAGAACTATGTTGCCTAGTGAGACACTTGGCTGACGGTGCTGTGAAAACACACAACTAACACACGTTAATCAGCCCCTCGTTGACTTTCAAGCCTGGCATCAAGCACAGCACATCAGTAAACAGAAAGTTTTTCACTCTTACCTACTGTAATGCTTCTTTTGAAGCCTGTTGCCTCCTAAAAATATGTTTTGGATTAATAGGGATGGGAAACCTAATTTCCAGTAGGCTACATTGAAAGAATAATTAAAAACCCCACTGTATGAACCACATCCTTCATGCAACTTTTACGTTACAAGCACAGACACTTGCACAGAAGCAAGGCTTTAAGAAAGCCTGTCTCTAAACAGATTCATTATTCCCAAAGCTTAAAAACCAAAAAACCCAGTACGCCAAATACTGTCACCCAGTAACTTCACATGTCCATTCTGTTTAAGATGTGTTGCATGAATCTGAATGTAGTGGGTTTAAAAAACAAAAAATCACTACTCTTGTAATAAATGGCACTAATACATGCCATTTCCAAATTGCGGTTAGAGACCTGAACCATTTCATTTGAATCATAGTATGTTAAGTGTTATTTGAAAGCAGAGGCTCCAAGACCAAGTTACACTTCATTATCCTATATACCTCAGGAGCGTTCACATAGCACTCTGCAGTTTTGCTTCTCATTTAGAGGAAGAGCAACAGATCAGTGAGACAGCCTCTGAATGAAAGGAATTACCAGCAAGCTACAATTGCCTGCATTCAGCAAAACGTACACTGCTTGCATCCTGCTGAGCGTCAACTTGTGCCAGTCCCCAAAGCGAGCACATGCTAAATCACCCACAAATACCCACTGAAAGCTCAGAAGCTGAATAAAAAACAGAGATGCCTAAAAAAATACGGGAGTTTTAAGTGCCAAGGAAGTTTAGTTTCCCGATCCACATGGGCACATTGCCACTTTCAGAAGATTTAAGCTTTAGTCAAAACTACACTGGTATTCTATACATACATACCTTCCCACCTTTTTTTCTTCCTATTTGTAATAACACTAGCAGATTAAAAACTGCTTGTAGATACAGAGAGGCAACAACCGCTCTGTTCCTTCCGAAGCGAATCCAAGCCTCCAACCTGGCAACACAGAAGAATCAGTCGGTGTAAGAGCTCCCGCGGAGTCCCCCGCCCGCAGCCCCACACGCTGCTCGCTGCCGCCGCCGCCTCCGAAGGCGAACCAGCCAGACCCTGCCGGCAGCACCGCTCCTGGCAAGAGCCCGCCAAGGCAGGCCCCGGCTCTGCGCCCAAGGTCACTGCAGGCCGGCACCCCGGCCTCAGCGGGGCCCCCCGGCCGGTGCGGAGACCGGCTCTTTACCGGCCAGACCGCCGGCTCCCGGGCGGGTCTCCCTGGCAGGGGAAGGCTCCGCCTGCAGCCGTGGTAGCCCCGTTCCCACAACACCCGCCCGTCTCCAGCAGGAAAGCCCCAGCCTGCGGGGCGGCGCGGGAAGATGGCAGAGGCCTGCGGGGGCCAGAGGCCGCCTCACCTCACCCCGGCGCTTCTCCCGGGCGGCGGCACGCAGCCCGCAGCTTCCCCAGGGGCCGCGGCGCAACCCCGGGCCCGCCCGCCAGGCCCGGTGCCTGCCCGGAGACCCCTCCGCTCCGCAGCCCGCCCGCCCACGGAGAGGCCGAGGCCCCTCGCCACGCAGCCCCGCTCACCACAGCCCGCCGCCCAGGCGCTCCCGCCGCCGCCACCCCTATATAGGCGGCCCCGGAGAAGACGCGGGCCGGGGGGGCGGTGGGCGGGCCGGGCCGGGCGGCCTGCGGTGTCCCCGGCGGCGAGCGGCGGTTCCGGGCGGGCAGGGAAACGGCCGGCGGGGGACCGGGGCCGAGCTTTTGGGGTCCCCCGCCCCAAGCCCGCGGCTGGGCAGCGGCCAGGCCCTGCCCGACCCTCGGGCGGCGGCTGGGGTCGAACAGCACTTTTTCCAACCCCAAAAAACCTGCGAGTGGTGGGCTTACTGGGCAGGATTTAGCTGAGTTTGTGGATTACTCCTGCAGCATCTTTTTGTTTTGGTTGGGCGGTTGAGTTTTTTTTTGTTTTTTAAAGAAGGCTTTATTTAGGAAGTCAGTACCCTGAAGTAACGGCGGCTTGTGCAGAGAGGGGAACCACGGGAGAACTGCCCTAACCCCTGCGCCTGGCAAGTGTCCACCCCCCTGACCGAGGGCCTTTTGCCTCCTGCTCCTTTGCAGTATTTGAGAAATTGCTTAAATGTCATTCGGTTTTTTGTACCATGTGACTGAATAGCAGTTCTGTAAAACAAAAATGACTATTCCCCTTTTCCCAAAATACAAAATCAAGTTTAACATACATGTCCGAAGACTAAGCCATACCAGTTTGGAGCTATCTTACACTTAAAATATAAAGATACAGCAGTCTACAGTCTTCTGTCTAAACTTACAAAGATATACCTGACATCTTGGATGCTGACTAAAATAAAAAAGATTTTCTTCTGCCTCTTTAGTTGGATTGAGTAGTCAAATAATTGTGGAGATACAAATAAAAAAGGTGTTCCTGTTCTGAGGTCTGCTAAAACCTCTAGCTTGGCTGGTGTATAAACAAGAGTGACCCGTAGCACATTAAATTGGATGTGGACAGACATTTGTAAACCATTTGCTGCAGATCAGCAAGAGACTTCTCCTAAGCTGAGACGTCACTTTTGTGCTCCTGTGTTGTCAGGAGTGTGAAATGGCACATAGTGGCTTGAACCACTGTGATGAGCACTAATACCACTTTCCTCAGCTGAAACTGCACAAAACTCCTTTTTTTTCTTTTTCTTTTGATTAGCAGTTAACTGAAGTGCTTGAAATAAGGCCTATCAGAAGCAACGCCCAGCTGAAAGCAGTAGGACACTGTAGAGCCTGTGGAAAGGTAAGTGAGCAGTAGCTATAACGTATATCAGTGATAAGTAATACCCAGATACTCTGCTAGACCAGACAGTGTTTCTGGGAAGCACTGTACACCTGCAATCCCTGCCGAGATGCGTGGATTGAAACATGCAGACCTACATATTTCAGCTCAGATCCATGGTATTTTCCCCCAAATAAAACTGATGGCTCCTACTTCAAAGCCAGGAAAAAGCAGCACAAATACCAGAAAGTTAAATGTATATTTTTTCCCATCACTTTTGATTAATTGTAGGGTTCAGCTATGATTTTTCTATAGTTATTTTCCTGAAACATTCCTTTTAAGTGGTTTGGGGCTATTCTTCAAAATATGGCAATTATTAAGGAAGAGCAGGCTAGGTTATAAATGCTTTTAGAAACAGTACATCGAACTGTAAATGACATTATTGCTTTAATATAGAAATAATTGCAGAGTCTGTGGTAACCAGTTAGTGATTGTGAGTTGTGCATCTCAAATGACCTGAAATACTTAGACATTACTATTTAGTTGCAAAGAATTTTGACCTGTGTGCTGACTTCTTTTTTAGCAGGACTGCTGCACTGTTGAAAGATCCAGCTGTTGAAAACGATCTAACCCCTAATGCAGTGAAGCTTGTGACTAACACACTGTTAAACCACGTGCTGCCTGCTGAAACATCAGGCCTTGAGTATTTCTGGCTGCTTCTTCCTAATGATGTTCTCAGGCAGACCACCAGGCCTGATCTGCTTGTTTGGACCATGTACAAAAGATAGAGATGGTGAGAGTGCTTGAAACGTTGCAGGGGAGATTTTATAGCTGTGAATGCAGCACTACAGTGAGCATATTGCCACCACATGGCTATTTCTGCTACCTGCACCTGTGTATACGAAGCAAAACTGTACTTTTTGCTCCACTTTGCTGGCATGGAGTTGCAAGTGGGCAATTTGTTTGGAGCTTAACTTCAAGCTTCCCTTCAAAGGATTTAGGCAGGAAGGAAATGGGACACATATGCAGAGAGCTTGGCCTGCAAGTGCTTTCTGGGACTGAAGGGTCTGGATTGGGTATGGGTGATTGGCTTTGGGACATGATGGCCCACTGTGTGATGGGAGGGGCACAACCTCTCTTCAGCAGAGTGTTTCAGCACTGGAGGGATGGGTAGTTTCTGGGAGCTGAAAAGCTGGTAGGGGGATGCCATGGGAACTGTCTGACACAGGCAAGGGAAGGGTTTCCTTGCAATATGCGTTCCTTTCCATTGTGCGGGATACTAGCAATCCAAGCCTATCTTCTGGGCCCACGATCTCCAGCCAACCACAGGCAAACCATTTGCTCCCTGAAAGCCAGTTTGCCTTTCCTAATTCTTAGGGAAATCCTCATCGCCAGGGAGGATGAACATCAGTTCTTTGGAAATATCATCTGAGAATAGCAGCCAGAGCTGCAGAAACAAGACCATCAGAACTCACCCAGCACCTTGCAGTCAATGTTGTCCAGACTGAAGAGGTGAGTCAAAGCGGTACAGTACCACACGGGGGTTGTATGTGGAGGAAAATTAAGATGGCTTCTGCATGTAAGGCCTTACGCAGTTAATAGTGATTTGTGTACTGATGTACTATTGTCAACTGCAAGTGAGAGGACAGTGAGTAGGTTGCATTCAATGAAGTGAAGGTTTGGGGTACAGCTTTGAACAACATGTTTCAGAAGGATGTTTGGCCCTAACCTAATGCAAAATAGACTCCCCAAGTCAGAGGTCAGGAGCCTCAGCACTAGACATTCCAGTCTGCTCCTCTGTTTGTGTTGCACCAAATTAATTACTAGCATAGATGGTCCCACCACCTTTGGAATTCCAGAACTTCCTGGACTGTGGCATATTCCTAGTAAACATGGAGATTGAAGACCTTACTACAAATCTACCTGGAAGCATGGGGATGAGGGATAGTGCAAGTCTGAGAGGGAAAAAAAAGCTCATGTTCTCACTATAGGGATCATTCTGAGAGAGACTCGCTGCAGCCACCATTTTATCACTTGGTATTTGCTCACTGTGACTCTCAATGGAGAACATGCAGGTAAATGGTGCAGCGCAGTATGCACTACTGTGTCAAAAGGCAGCTGAAGACCACCAAAATAATTTGGAGCAGATTGGATAACACAAATATTACTGTGACTACTGAGTCCAACAGGAGTGAAAATGTCAGAGGTGTTCAGCTGTGTTCAGGGATTGTGTTGATATGGTCTGATTTACAGCAGAGATAGGTCTTTGGAGGAATGTTTCTTTGCAGAGTAAGAATTGTACTTCCAGCTTCTGTTTTCTATACTTTGACTGCACAATAAATCATTTTTTTCTTAGGTGGCTTAATATTCTTGATAACTACAAGTTGCTATGGAGTTACGTGAGCTTTTTCTGCCTGTTTATTAGTCAGCTGCAAATAGTCACCCTTAAAATCTGGTGCAAAACCAGCAACCCAAAAGACCAACATGCAGAGCTGAAAATGGTACATTTCTTGGACATTTTTGTAAGGCTTCTATCTTTTTTTTTAAATGACTAATGGTTCGGGCATGCAATGGAGTTCTGGAGAGTTAGTTACTGAATATCAACCAAACTCTGGGAACTGTTTTGGTGCATTGCCTTGGTCAGGGCAACTTGATACTACCAGGCAGCAGCTCACAGGGAAGGAGGGTTGTGATGCAAAAGAGTGGAATTTTAGGAGTAAAAGTAATTTGCTAGTGAAGTTACCCAGATTGAAAGATCTGTGTGTGGGAAATATGGGGCATTTGTATATCAAAGGTAAAAAAGTCACTTGGAAATTGCTACTGCATACGATAGGAAAAAAGAAACCCTTGGAGGACAAAAGGCACAGAGATGAGTGAGCATTGCCAAAAGTCAGACAGCTTGAGGAAACTGGCCAGCAGCAGCAGTTCCCAGTTCATTGCATTTTTGTTTTTAGTTTGGTTTCAGACTGATTTGAGCCAGACCCAGTATTTTCCTTCAATTTCTGGTACATCTAAAGTTCCTGTGATTCTTCTCTAGCTGGATCAGGGTTCTTGTTAGTATTTGTGCTCACAGCAGGAAGCCATTTTCCTCAACAACAGCTAAAGGCCTCAAGGCAGATCCACTGTATGTGTTAGTCCCCAGGCTGGACACCCTAAAACCATCATGGGCCTATCCTGGAGCAGAGGCTGGGAAACCCCCAGATTTAATCTCCTCAGTATTTGTAAGCCCAGTCATTCTTTAGTTGTGGACAGATTTTGTCCAGAAAAAGAACGTTGTCTTCCCTTGCTGGCCTGTGCTTCCTATGTGGTACCTCTGAGCTGTGGTTAATATCTGCTACCTGGCTGGAAGGGAAGCACAGGCAAAAAAGTGTGGCAGTCATGCCGGACATAGAGAGGGGCTCCACGCTCCTCCTTGGGCACCTGCGGTGCCTCTGCAAAGGGTGCGAAGCGAGGCAGTGAACAGGACCTGGGGGCTGAAACACCCCTGTGGAACCAGCCATGCACTGAAAGCAGGGTATGGGATGAAAGCCACGGCCCAGTGGTTTATATTTAATGTTTTCAGTACTGCAAGCTTTAAAGAAAGGTGAGAGGCGCTTGAATTGGCTGGCTATAAAGGAAGTTACTTTTACATTTCTTAAAGCAGCTTGTGCTCTGACATACAAGATTGTCTGTCCTTTGGAGGGGTAAC
Source organism: Elanus axillaris (assembly GCA_026212715.1). Taxonomy (NCBI): domain Eukaryota; kingdom Metazoa; phylum Chordata; class Aves; order Accipitriformes; family Accipitridae; genus Elanus; species Elanus axillaris. The sequence goes on from JANZLQ010000008.1 coordinate 32,423,830, forward strand.
TTTGCTGTTCAGATACCCTGATAGCACAGTTCTCGGTGCTGCTGCCTGTTTCATTTTGTCCTCGTCTGTACTGCTGACAAGAGTCTAAGCAAAGACACTTCTGGGAACTCAAATCTGTTGAATCTCTTAAATATCCAGAAATAGGTACTTAATGCTTAGGAAACTGGCATGGGTGAACCTTCCACAGGAGCAGGACTGGTGTCCCTAACTCAGAGCCCATTCAGTGAGTATTCAGTGACGGAAATGAGAACCATCTGACTAGACGCATGAACTTAAACCCAGGAATTTTTGTTTCCTCCACCACACCGTTAGAGGCAAGTGCTTTGTGGCCCCAGCTGAGGCCCTTGTGGGTACCCGGTCTTCCCCAACCACTCGCTGCTTCGCGAGGGCCATCCCAAGACTTGGCTGACGTGCCTGCAACTCCTGGCGCCAAGTGAAAACCTGTAGGGAAACGGCTTGGTGGGAATCGGGGCGGTTTTTGTGGGGGAGGACCGGGCGGAACGCTGGTGCGCGGTACCTGTTCCTAGTCGGCCGCGCCGGGGACGGACCGGACCGCCGCGCCGCGCCACGGGCACGATGTGGAGCGGCGTCCGTGGCTGGGGCGGCGCAGTTGCGGGCTGCCGTCGCCTCGCTGGGGGGCTCCTCGCTAGCCCGGCGAGCGGCTGGGAGGCGGCGGCGGGGATAGTGCGGCTGGAAGGGAGGACTCTCAGGTACCGTCGCCTCCCCGAGGTCCTTCCCTGGGGGAGTAGGGCGGCCGGCGGCGGCGGGGACTTTGCCGGGCGGGGTGCAGAGGGCGGACCGCGGCGCTCTGAGGGGACGGGGTTTGCCCAGCGCCCCGGGGAAGGCCGCTGCTGCTGGCCGCAGGGGGGCCCGGGCCGCCGCGGCCTGTGCTTTCGGAGCAGGTTGCCGCTGGCGGCCTTGGCGTTAAACGGGGCGCCCGGTCCCAGCCCGCCCGGTGCCCGAGTCCGTCTGCCCGCCGTGGACAGCGGGGGCCGCGGGGAGCGGGCGGGACGCTCTGCCGGGCCGCCTTCCCGCCAGCCCTTTGCCCCCGCGAGCGGGACGGAGGACGGGCTGGTGAGACCGGGACGAAGCTTTGCCAGCTGCGGGAGCTGCCCAGAGCCCGGGCGGAACGTGGTGCTGGGAAGTGTGGTTTATTAAAGATTTTGATTGCTTTTCATGATAAGTCAGTTGTGCGTTTATGGCTTGGTTTTATTATTATTTGAAACCGCCTTGGTATTTTTGAACAAGCCCCGATACTCTGAGAGCCCCACGTGCAAAGCAGCTTGGGATTTTTTTTTTTTTTTTTTTTTTTTTTGTAGCTCTGCTTGCTTTGTAAAGCTAGGCTTCCGAGCAGAAGACAAACCTGATGGTAGGCGAAATACAGTAATGCAAACTGCAGCATACTGCTGGCTCTAAATGTTTATGGCTTGCAGCCCTGCTGTGGTTTTCTGACGCTGCAAGGAAAGATCTCTGAATGGATAAATAGTTTTAAGGAGCATGCGACCTGAACTAATGAAAACCATGTCTTTTTCAAAGATGTGTGGAGAACAGCTCTGTAAAACAGCAGGACTCCTACAGTCTTCTCAATAATGTGGTTCTGAAGCTTTCCTTAAATTTTCTTGTTGCTTCTCAACGTTGAAATTTAGGGCTTAATGCTGACAATTTAATGATGACATTTTATTAAGTGCAGAGTGGCTGAAATGATAATGTGGTGCCTGCTGATGCTAGCAGGTTTTTCTTTTTTAGCCAAAGGGGTGTGTGTGTGGTGGGGGGAAGTATGTAAAAATTCCTTCAGATTTGTAAAATCTTTTTAAGATCTATTGAAGTATTTTATTTTAAATCAAAATATATACTTAATTGTAAAGTTTTTCTTTATTTTAGTAACTTGAAGGTGATTTTTAAACAACAGAAGTAGTTGTGAATTTAAAGATTTTAACATTTCATTTTAGAATGCTAAAGAGAACAGTTCTTTGAGTCTTGTGGTAGTTTTGCCAGAGAATGCAGTTGTGTCTGTGTTGTGGCAATATCCTGAGCCACTCCCTGCTGTCCCTGGTTTCACATCCTTGCCTGAACTGGGTCAGTTTTAGCTTCTTTGCAGTGATGTGGTAAATTAGGTAGAGGAGCTGTTCCAGGGGGAAAAATAGTCAAAATAACTTTTTTGTTGATTACTGGGTTATCTTGGAGCAGGATCTGTTTTCCCGTGTGGCTGCAGAAATGCTTGGCTACTATATTTCAGGGCATAGGGTAGAGGAATGGGATCCATAGTAGTGCTACAAGTGTGAAATGATATGAAGCTAAGTGCGTGTGTGTACAATCTTTTTTTCAGGTGGCTAGGAGTGATCTCTTGGTTGCCTCATTTTAAGAGTTTCAGTGAGTTTTCCATAGTACTAATGACTAAGTATTGGGTACTAGTAGATTCAGACTCTCAGTCTGCTACCTAATGCAGAGACACTTTAAAAGTTTTAAGTTCATAGATTAAACACAGTTTATTTGTAGAGGAAATAAAGTTACTTATTTGATTTTTGTGATAAGGAAACCATAAATAATTAAGAGTTTTAAATAGTGCCCTAGCTCTTCTCAAAAGTCAAAAGGTACGTGTTTGACCTGTATTTAACATACTCAGTTTGCACTCAGTTAGGTCTGGACAGTTGTAACTGACGGGTTTTTTTGTAGGCTTACAAAATTCAGCCTTGTATGCTATTTGTAACTTATGATTTTTATTTATTTTTTTAAACTGCGTGTGTCATCTAGCAAAACACAGAAACTCTTCAGCACAAGCAGTGTGCTTTCTACTGGGAAAGATGAATCTACTGCTTCCAGAGACAGCACCACTGAAGTGGCATCAAAGAGGCAGGAGGGTACAGCAGAAACACCAAAGCAGAAGTTGTTAGACATTATTGGTAATATGAAAGTAGAAGTGAGCTACAGGAAGAAACTCCAACAGTTGAAAATACATGAGAACAAAAAGCAAGCCACAAATGAGCTGGAAGGCCCAGACGGTAAAGGAACTGTGCTTCAGAGAACTACAGAAGAAATCCAGCGGTAAAGTATAACAAACCTTTCTCAGCCTGTTTTCTCATTTTTAAAATTGTTCTTTTCATTATCTAGGACAAAATAAAGCATCAAATGCCATTTCCAAGTATGGAAAAGAATCTTGTAAGGGAATGTGCTGTACAGATGTAGACTGTAGTAAATCACAGGGGAGAATCTGGACAAAAGGTATATGCTTTCTACAATATACTACCTTTTTCTGCACTGAGACTCTTGAAAGGCAGCACTAGCATCTGCCAGTGAAAGTTATTTTAATGGGAGGGGAGAAATACTGTTCAGATAAAATACAATAAAACTGAGGAAGAAGGAAAAACATGTTTTAAGAATGGGATCATGATTGTCAAGTTTTGCAGGTGGCTCCCCTTCACGATGTGTTGTATCATGCTTATAACCCCGCAGGCCTATGCTGCCTGTGGTCTTCAAGCTTCACATCCGATGGGCTGTGCAGTGGTGTAGGGCTGCCATTTTCCCAGGTTTGAGAACAAGAGCTTGTCAGTGTCATTTGGCAGTTGATGACTAATGCAACATAGGGCACATGTTGCCATCCCCAGAGCTGCCCCCATTTGGGATAACGTGTAACTAACTTTTGAGTTAAGACAAAATGACAGTACAGAAATAACAATTTAAATATATTAAGGCTTTTATTTTTTTGTGTTTCCATATCTGTTGTGTCTCTTACAGAGGCAAGCCTTTAAATCGAGAACTGGTTGAGGCTGCTTCTGCAGTTGCGTCTTCCCTGCCACTCAACAAGAAACAGACAGAGTCAGAACTACTTGCACAGCTAAGAAGACATGAAGAAACCACAGATAAACAGAAAAAAGGGGGAACTATTAACATATGGTCTGTTTATTGAATATTACTCTAAATAATGTTCGAAATCCTGATTTTTGCAATGTCATCTTGAACGTGACTGGGTTCTGTATTGGAAAGATGGCCCTAAAAGTTACATTTGGACAGGCTATCCTTGGAATTAATGAATATTGGGGACATCATTGGTCTGATTATACCAAACACCCTAAATTTTGCCATCCTCATTCTGAAATGGTTTTGCAGAAATGGAATTGTTTTCCTGCCCAGGATCATTCCTTTCTTGGACAGGCTAGCAAAATAACAGGTTTGTGTGTTGTTTTTTTTTTCCCAAAGCTTCCGAAATTGTCACACAATGGATGGATTTGTAGAAGTTTCAGACGTTCTGTCTGGACTGGTGAATTTTCATGACAGCTCTGCAGGACTGAACTAGAGCAACTCTATTTATAGCCCCACCCTTCCTTTCAAAACTTTCCAGTCAAGCCAAGAAACTCATCCCTTGGCTTAACTCAGTTTCCAGTGTGGCTTTCAAACAGATGAAAAACACTTGTTTGGAAACTGAAACAGTTGTGCATAATGCTCTTTTGGATGATGGCTAAAGACAGATTTTTTTTCTTTCTTTTCTTTTAGCTAGTATTCAGATAACTACTCAGAAAACAAGGCATTAAATCCAGGTGAAATGCTGAACTAAACAGAAAATTTGATCTTCAGCAAAACAGGAATGTGACACCTTTATTTATGGCTGTTTGCCATGTGAACTGCAAGCTGCTTATCTTGGTTGTAATTTATTCTGTGAAAATGAACTTGTCCCAAACCGGGATTTAAGTTTCACCCATGTATTGTTATTTGTAGGTTGCTTTAGGGATCAGTAAAGGAATCTGCTTTGTACATTTATCAATGTACTGCAAAGAGAGCAGCCAACAAACTAACAGTTAATGATGTTTGCGGCTGCTATCTGCCTTTTAAGCAAGTGAAAACTAAGGAAGAATGTGATAGATGCTTGCAAATAAGTTATGTTAGGTGGTTGCAAAGAGACTGGGGTATACAATGCTTGATGAATAACTTTGTTAAACAAAACACATGTTCTTCAAAGGTTGTGAAGGGAAAAGGGAGAAACTGTGCAAGTTTCCCTTTCAGCCTGTATTCATGATTCTCTACCAAGAGAGCTAATGGTGGTTGTGGAGAGGAGAATGAAATTCTGTCTAAACTTAGGAAGTCTGTGCTATTTGAGGAGGAAGTGTGCCTTTAGGTAGTACGTGCAAGCATCTCCAAAGGCTGTGTGTGTGCTCTGTTTTCATAATGTCCTTTCAGCCTGAATATAAGGGATCTCAAGGACTTGACAGAAGCTTCTCTCTCCACAGGCTCTTGGAGCCAAAATGAGTAGCTTTAAAGGTTAGAGGTCTGGCTGTTTTCTGTAAAATTGATGTGGTTCTGCTTTTTTCTTTGTTTGTTTGTTTGTTTTTTGTGTGCAGCATTACCAAAAACTTGAGATACACTTCCAAATGTAAGGAGAATAAATAAGGACTATTTTATATATAAAGCATATGTTCAATAGACTATTAATTACCAGTGAGGTTGTTCCATCTCTGTCACTGGGATTTTCAGAAGAGCAGAGTGCACAAACATCTTGATAATGGCATTGGCTGTTGGTGGCCAGCTTAAACATAATTAGAACGTACTTCAGTATCTGATAAGATGTTGGCGGACCGTACTGGTACTGACTGAGCTAATACGTGTTGGCTAACCTTATATGGACCAGCATCTATTCCTTAAGGCATACGTACCCTTTAAAAGTGGTTGGTCTGCCTACTGGCATCAAGGGCTTGCTGTCCTTACCACCCATTGCAGTTTCCCTGAAGCACTTGCCCCCCTGTAGCTGCTGTGGAAGAAAGGTGTCTTAAGTTGTAGTCTAAGCAAAAAGGCTGTTTTCTCTTGAGAGTTTAAAGTCTTCAGAAGTCTATAGCTGCAGGGACTTCAGCTTTTATAGTGCCTCTGTATAGTTGATTGATGGGTTAAGGTATGCTATTGCACTATTTTATAACATGCATGTGGATGAATCATTACGGGTAGAAAAATGCATTTTTCTCAACTGAAACCAGCCTTTTTGGTTGGTGAGGAATGTCGTGGCTGGCTTGCTTGGCTTTGAGTTGGCAAGTTCTACATCCTGAGGCAGCTTTGTGAACTAGCTTGCTTCTACCTGGGAATATATGTTAATTTTTTTTTTATTATATGATGAAAAGTTCCATTTTCTCCCTTAATAGTTAGGTAAGAGTTTGAAACTCTGTCAATGGATGAGTTTTCTAGAAAGACCAGCAACTCCTGCTGATTTTCATGACTGAAAACTTGGTTAATAGTAACCTTTCACAGTTAGACTCTGAGATGATTTTGGTACTTTCAGCTTTCTGATCAGTCTTAAAACTTGATTTTAGAAAGTCCAGCAGAAGGCACTAAAATGCTTTTAATGTATTAGAAAGCTATTACTTTTTCCATACATGATTATTTTGTGTTGATTTTTATTTGACAGCAATAGAATACGGGCAATTTAACTTTTCATTTTTTTCCATAAAGGTTTTGCATTCCACATACTGACACATTTTAAACCCCAATATATTTAGTCCTCTGTTACTTAAAACTATTTAAAAATCAGATACCTTCACAAGCAGTAGAGCCTTATAATGCTCAGCTGCAAAAAAATGGGATACGGCTATTGAGATTTATGAGGGTATGAAATAAATAGCACGTTGTCCAGATCTTTTGGTTCCTACTGATTTTTTTCCCAGGATTGTAGCATGGCCTCCAGAGGTCACTGTTGTATGCAGTCATCTCATTGCCTTGTTTTGTAGACAGCGTGAGGACACTGTGTTCGCTAGGAGGGGAAAATATTAATGATACAGGAATTTATTTTTCTCAGCGTGTGATGAAGTTTCACTCAGTGGAAATTACAACAGCACTATACCAAAATAAAATCTGCAGCACTGCAAGTTGAAATTCCAGCTCCTGTTTTGGGTGAAGGAGAAGTAATTCAGAGCTTAGGCTAAAGTATATCCAAAGCTCCTAGGGGCTCCATTTTTGGTATTATAATTATTGGTTGGTAATCAGGAAGGAGAGAGAATCTGTGGTTGTTACAAAAGCTCTAGCTCTTCCTTTCTCTGGAAGGCAAGAGTATCTAGGAACTTAGGTTTTTAACCTTGAGCTGGGGCATGAGGTAATACTGTGTAATATGTAACCACTGTAGGTACACTGGGGTTGGAGTATGACTTGGTAAACTGATGAGTTTTGTTACAAAAGGCATTAAGAACATCTTCCATCTAGTTTTATTTTTAGTTAATACAGGGGCACTTTTAATGATAGTGATGAATGTTGCTGCCAGAAACGTTCACATACCAATGATGGGGTGACATTAGGACTTCCCAGTGAGAAATACGATACCATTGACTGCATGTTCTGATAGCTTGGTAGCGTAGTCTGTCTAGACCTACTGTGCAAAACCACAAATAAATCAAGGTCAGCTGTGAGGAGAGCTTCTCTGAGCAATCCTGATCCCCTTGAAGCACGAGAACACTCCAGCCTTTTAGGTTGCAGCTGAGTCAAACAGTTGGGCTGGGCTGTACGTGGCTGACCTTAGGAATTATGTCCCCTTGACCCTTAGAAGCATGGCAAGCGTCTGGCCCAACACCAGCTCACTAATGCCAGTAGCCACTTCGTAGAGTAATTTCTAGTGTGAGATATGCAAATGATCTGAGATGAATTTCATTTTAATCTTAAAGAAAAAACATTCAAAACTTGTTTTCAGATGCCTTTTTTTCAGGGTAGGTACTTGAAGAGCTATGCCATTCTTGTTAGGCCATTTGAAACCACATGTAAGACCAAAGAGAAATCCTACTGTGTTGCTGTGGCAATTAGCTTTTACTAAAGTATTTCTTTCTTGTCAGTAAAATCTCTTTTGACTTAAACTGCCAAAAACATAGTTTGAATTTCATTCAGATTTCCATAAAATGGATATGTAGTATTTTTCACTTGTTCTATTTTTTTTTTTGAGACCATATTTATATCTTAAAAATTGAGCACTGCAGTTTTGGATGACTGCGTGTTACTGGAAACGGTCGGGCGGAGAGGGTAGCTGTGAGGAGGAATTACCAACTTGGCCTTCACCAACCAGCAGACTTACCGGTTAAGGGGACTAATCCGTAGAGGCAGAAAGAGGGTGTGTTTTGCCCATTGTGTTCAGAATGAGCTGCGTATGGCACTGGAAGAGATCAGAGGGTTTGCTCTTCATGTATGATTTTGACTACAGAATTACAAAGGAAGATGTGGTCTCTTAATGCTGTAATATGATTATGCAGTGCAACACGTTGCAGTGGATCAGGAAAGGTGACCTACTTATTAGGGTGGCATGATTGACCCATGTTAGCTGATGTGTGAAGGCAAGCTTCCTTTTGGTCTGGAGAAGCACAGCTCTGTCCCTGGGCAGTGCTGGTTCCTGTCTAAAAACCTGGTGATTTTTACCTCTCTTTTTCAGTGTATTCCTTGTATCCAGAGAAATTTCTCATTTACTCGAAGAAAACATACCTAGCACACTCTGTGACTATTGGTGTGCAGATACACAAAGTGTTTCTTTTAGTTGGAAACTAAATAATTTCAAAGAAAGTGTTCACTGTAGATTTAGTAGGCTAAAATAGCACTTTATGTAGAATGTAACAACTGAGGTGGTTTAAAAAGTAAGAGTTGAATGTTTGATGACTTAAATGGGTTTATTCTGAGGAATGTATAATTCTGTCTCATGGAGGCTTACAAAACCAATGGAGAGTAGAGTTTCTGGTTAATACATATGACAAACTTCCTTGCTTTGTTGATTTGTTTTATGTTCATGTTTTTAATTTCAGCAACGTCATTTCAGAAATGGCAGTTAAAAGGCAGTCCCCAGCTCAGAGAGGCGTGAGGATATCCAATCGCATTTTCTTTGATTTGGATGAGGATGGTCAAAAACTCAAGACTGGAAGATTGTCACCTCAGTCTTTTGACTCCAGAAGGTATTTTTGTTGTGTTTCCTTCCAATAGAAGAAGTGTGCAATCAATTACTAATGGATGGTATTTTAAATTTAGTTGTACGTATTCATGTTACTGTGATACTTCAGAGCTTAAAGAAATTACTTAAGTATTTTCAAGAAAAGTACAGTTAGCACTGAAATAAACTTCTGTGAGAACACACTAGTTAACATTAACCAACTAATCAAATAATGTACACTTTTTAAATATTAAATTTTAGGTAATTAAAAATAGTTGGTGCTGAAATGTAATTCTGTTTAACTAGTTTAAAGTATTCTCATTTATGCATAATATAATTTTATATCACTTTCTTAACTTTTTGGGAAATCATAGAATCATTTAGGTTGGAAAAAACCTTCAAGGTCATCAGGTCCAACCATTGTCCATGCCCACTAGACCATGTCTTGGAGTGCCTTGTCTGCATGCTTTTTGAATACCTCCAGGGATGGTGACTCAACCACTTCCCTGGGCAGCCTATTCCAATGTCTGACAATCTTCTCAGTAAAGAAATTTTTCCTAATATCCAACCTAAACCTCCCTTGCTGCAACTTGAGGCCATTACCTCTCATTCTGTCACCAGCCATCAGACAGAAGAGACAAGCCTCCACCTCACTACAACTCCCTTTCAGGTAGTTGTAGAGAGCAATAAGGTCCCCCCTCAGCCTCCTTTTCTCCAGACTAAACAGTCCCAGCTCCTTCAGCCACTCCTCATAAGACTTATACTCCAGGCCCCTCACCAATTTGGTTGCCCTTCTCTGGACACGCTCCAGTAACTCAATGTCTTTCCTGTAGTGAGGGGCCGAAAACTGAACACAGTAGTTGAGGTGTGGCCTCACCAGTGCCGAATACAGGGGAACAATCACCTTCCTGCTCCTGCTGTCCACAAAATTTCTGATACAGGCCAGGATGCCGTTGGCTGCCTTGGCCACATGGGCACACTGCTGGCTCATATTCAGCCAGCTGTCAACCAGCACCCACAGGTCTTTCTCTGCCGGGCAGCTTTCCAGCCGCTCTTCTCCAAGCCTGTAGCAGTGCATGGGGTTGCTGTGACTGAAGTGCAGGACCCGACACTTGGCCTTGTTGAACTTCATAAAATTGGCTTCGGCCCATCGATCCAGCCTCTCCAGATCTCTCTGCAGAGCCTTCCTACCCTGAAGCAGATCAACCCTGCCTCCCAACTTGGTGTCATCTGCAAACTTACTGAGGTGCATTCAATCCCCTAGTCTAGATCATTGATAAAGATATTAAACAGAACTGGCCCCAAAACTGAGCCCTGGGGAACACCACTTGTGACTGGCCGCCAACTGGATTTAACTCCATTCACCACAACCTTCTGGGCTCATCCAGCCAGCCAGTTTTTCACCCAGCATAGAGTAGATTTGTCTAAGCCATGAGACGCCAGCTTCTCAAGGAGTATGCCATGAGAGACAGTGTCAAAGGCCTTGCTGAAGTTGCGCTAGATAACATCCACAGACTTTTGCTCATCCACAAGGCAGGTCACCTGGTCATAGAAGGTGTACTTTCATCTAATTGAAAAATTTGATAAATGTTCTGTGTTTAGGAAGGTTTCATCCATTCTGCTGGGGTCTTAAAGATATTTTAAAAGTTGGTTATTTTTACCATCGTGTTGCAACTGGTAAGTCATTCTGTAATTGATTCCTCTATTGTCTGTGACATTATAATTGTTTATGTGATGATTTCAGGGTACTCCTTAAATTTATCCTGCTGCTGGTTTATGTGGCCAGTCTGTTTCTTAATGAATTAAGGAGTGCTCTTAAATTTTTGTTTTACTCCTCTAAGCTGTGCTTGCTTGCCTGCAGTCTTCTGCTTTTCCCATGGCAGCTCATAATCACATTCCTTCTCAGTGTATTCTTTCTCTAGTAGTTCTGGTTTTAGTAAGATTAACTTATCTAATCATTAATTTAGTCTGGAAATTAATCCTTTTGCGGGGGGGGGGGGTTAGGGGCTGGAAGTTGAGGGAGTCATTTGTGTTTAGATAGATAATGCTGAAGACAGAATTTGGATAACTAAGGAAAAAAAAAAAGGCATAAATATATGGGAGAGTAGATGTAAAATATTCTGCCCCCTTTGGCCAAGACCTCTATTTCAGTATATTGTAGACAGAGAATTGTGACTTCCTATAAGTCACACATAAGTTCCCAAATTGGAACACACATATATGTATTCCATGATCTACATGGCTCAGAAACCTCAGAGAAGTGGCTTATAGCCAGTCATTAGAAGAACTTTACCTGCTTGCTGAAATGTTTCTGAGTAACTTCCTTGTTCTTGAACTACTTGAACTGTTACAGTGTGTTAGGGAAGTATCTCTTGGGCCTCTTCAGTGTTTTAAGGCCAGCAAGCAGCATTTTCTTTTCCTGATGCAAAGCTTGTAGAAGTGCAAGAGGGGCTTCTTGTAATGGAAGTTGAAGGGGAGAAGTGGAACAAGGTTCTTGACCAAGCCCTCCCGACTTAGATACTTCTGTCCTGGGGTTTTCATTCAGCTGTAAGCTGCCGGTTTGAGGAGCAAGGGAACTGACTTCATTATCAGCTGCTGAATAGCTCTATAGATACTTTTAATCCGGGGATAATTATCAGACAGAGTTGGTAGTCACATGAAAGTAATTTTGTTATTACAGTATGATTCTTAACTGACCATGAGACATACTTTTTTTAAGGTGTTGGATTAAAAGTTTTTTGAAGTTTGAAAGAATAGAAATAATACAATCTAGAAGTATAAACTGAAAACCTGAGCTATTATGTGCTTGTACAGTGTATATTATTTTATATGTTTGCTAAACTTTTCATTTATTAATATACTGCAAAGTAAAGTGAATTTCACTTATGTTTGAGAACATATATTAAATTTATGATATCTGAGAAGCTGTCTCCCCCTCTTTGTGTGATGAAACTGTACTTGGTATAAAACTTCAGGAACAGTACCTTAAAATAGTTTTTAAAATCCCTGTAATGAGCAAACTGTCTCCAGTTTCAGTCCTAAGTTTCTCCTGCATCCCTGAAAACCCAACAGGTGTACTTATTGACTGATAATATGAAAAGAATGGATTAGGAAGAATATCTAAGTTTAAATTGAATTGGTAGATTTCTATGAAATGAGTGATGTTGCTTTATAGTAATTTGAACTAGTAATTTTAAAATAAACGATGTTCCAAGTTATGTTTGTATCTTTGGCCAATGTTATTGGGAGTTGCACACAGATAGGAAAATATAATCCTAAATCAACATTCTTTTAAGGCTCTGTAATTAGATTGCTCTGTGCTGAAATAGATGCAGGGTAGTTACATCAGTAAAATATAATATGACAAGAGCAGGTTTGCAGAAGTAGTTGTGGCCATCAGAAATCTGCAGTAAATGCAGAGAGGTGAAATTTTAAGGTCCGGAAGGGCAAGTAAGGGTAACAGTGAATATGGAGTAACATAAATTAAGAATTATTAGAATTACAGTGGGAACCTGGAAGATTGTATGAGTAAGAAAATATTTGTTTTAAAGTTCAGTGTGTTCTACAGTAAGGGCATTGGCTTTGTTTCCGTTTTTTAAGAAAATTTATTTTGAGTACTTGTTGGACTCTTGGATTTCTTAAATTTTTTTAGTATAGGTTTATGCTAAAGATAAATATGATTAAAAATAGATGGTCAGAGTGAAGTATTTTTATATTCAGAAGAGAGAAAATCAGGGTGATGCTATTTAAGATATGTTATACAGATATACTTTTGAGCGTTTGCCATATGGCAGAGAAGGTGGCTGTGTAATCTTCCAAAAAGGCTATTTATGTCATAAAGCAGGAATTGTTTGATTTAGCTGTTGCCTTTTCTCTTCCTGAATTGTGCAATATTTTTTACAGGGGAAAAAACCCAAATCACCAGATTTGCTTTTTAGATGCAACTTTATAAAATTGCTTGAGTACTGTGGTTTGATATTGTTTAGCTTTGTTTGGATTCCTAAATATTTCAGTAAAACTGACTGCAAATATAATGTTTGATTTATGCTCATTCTCTCACATGGAAATGTTTTGGGAAGCTCTGTTACAGATAAATAAAAAAAGTCATAAACGCTTTCTCTGGTTAAAAGCCTGAGGATTTAGTAAGAGTCACTATCTTTTTTTTTTTTTTTTTTTAATTTTATTTTCTTTTTCTCCAGAGATCTGTTAGTTCATGAGAATATTTTGTGCTTTTAAATTTGTTATCTGGCAAGGTTGTGAAGTGTTGTGAAATGCTAAATATTGTTTTTCTTTTTTGTTTATAGAAGTCTCAAAATAGGAAGGAGGCTTAATATATTCACTAAGGCTTCTCCAGAAACAGAAAATGTGCTGAAAACAGGTTAGTGGAAATTCAATAATGAAAAACCCAGTGAAGCCAAGTTCTGAATTTTTAGAGTATCAAGAGATTCACTGTTGTGAAGGAGATTTATGACCTGTTAACTTCCTGCTTTCAGACCTAAAAAAAAAAAAGAACAATGTAAGTCTGATTTTTAGGATGCAAAACTTCAATGCAGTGTAAGAGATTAATGTTTTCTGTACTAACCAGGACATGCTGTTACCGAACTTGAAGGGTGAAACTGGCTTTTTGTCCCTAAGGCTAGTCTTTCTTCTCTGAGTGTAAAACCAGCCTGGGGAATGGGTATGTGGGCTCCAGTAGCTTATGTGGTCAAGCTGCAAACTTGCGGCATTCATTGTATGGCAAAGGAACACAAGGCTGTTATCCCAGGAAAACCAGCATGCTCTGTAGGTGGCTAAGCATAAGCAGGGTAGAAAAAAACCCCAAGACCACGCATTTGATTGCTTTGTGGCGTTCTCTTCTTTGGTGTTGTATATGTAACTTGAAAGATCCTGTAAGTGGCTGACAAATAATGCCTTGCTTTATGTACTGTAGAGCTCTTCATGTATGTTCAGTATCACAGAATGGTTGCGGTTGGAAGGGTCCTTTAAAGGTCATCTAGTTCCAACTCCCCTGCCATGGGCAGGGACACCTTCCACTAGACCAGGTTGCTCAAAGTCCCATCCAACCTGGCTTTGAACCCTTCCAGGGATGGGGCATCCACAACTTCCCTGGGCAACCTGTGCCAGTGTTTCACCACCCTCACTGTGAAGAATTTCTTCTTAATATCTAATCTAAATCTATCCTTTTCAGTTTAAAAAGTGTCCTATTGCAACAGGCCCTACTAAAAGGTCTGTCCTCATCTTTCTTACAAGCCCCCTTGTAAGTACTGAAAGGTACTGCAGTAAGGTCTCCCTGGAGTCTTCCAGGCTGAACAACCCCAACTTTCTCAGCCTTTCCTCACAGGAGAGGTGTTCCAGCCCTCTGATCATTTTCATGTCCCTCCTCTGGACCTGCTCCAACAGGTCCATGTCTGTCCTGAGCTGAGGACCCCAGAGCTGGATGCAGTACTGCAGGTGAGGTCTCACCAAGCAGAGCAGAGGGGCAGAATCCCCTCCCTAGACCTGCTAGCGACACTTCTGATGCAGCCTGGGATACAGCTGGCTTTCTGGGCTGCAAGCACATGTTGCTGGCTCATGTCCAGCTTTTCATCCACTGGTACCCCCAAGTCCTTCTCAGCAGGTCTGCTCTCAATCAATTCAGCCCCCACCCTGTATTGATACTGGGGGTTGCCCCGACCCAGGTGCAGGACCTTGCACTTGGCCTTGTTGAACCTCATGAGTTTCACATGGACCCAATTCTCAAGCTTGTCTGGGTCCCTCTGAATGGCATCCCATCCCTCAGGCATGTCAACCACACCATTCAGCTTGGTGTCATCTGTGAATTTGTTGAGGGTGCACTTGATCCCACTGTCTATGTTGTTGATGAAGATAGTAAACAGTACTGGTCCCAGTACGGACCCCTGAGGGACACCACTCGTCACTGATCTCCATCCAGACATTGAGCTGTTTAACGGTACTCCCTGGATGTGACCATCCAGCCAATTCCTTATTTACCAAATATACATGCCAAGATTCACGTAAGATAAAAACAAAAACCAATATCAAAACAGGTATGACCCACCTTCATATTCACTGAATGGCACAGCTCTGCAGGAACAGTCGTAATGCCACATAAGAGGGGGATAGCTTTGATGTGTGAAGACTTAGCTTTACTACAGGTACTACAGGCTGAGTTTTGGCTAAGAGTGTGTGAATATGGGCAAGTCATGTAAAGAACTCCCTTTCTCCCTTTTCTTTCTGAACAATGAAACTGTGCCTTGTTAGCACTGATCTTTAATACGCTAATTTGCCTAAGCTTTTCTGAGGCCCTTTGGAAAAAAGATTTTATTCCAGTGTGGTGACTTAGAACTATATATAAAGCCAGCAGCTGCAGAAGAAATAGTATTCGTCTCTGATATCTTAGAAAATGATACATATTTGTTCCCGTTTCAAGAGTAGGACTGTTAGTTTTTGCCAGATTCTAGCCGAGTAGTTTTCTCCTTTTTTAACACTTGAAACTGCAGGGAGAAATTAATTTGTTTACTTAATGTCTTTAGTGAAATGTCAGATAGTGGTATTTGCATATTTTCAAGCATCTGTGAGCTTTCTGAATGCAGCCACCTCTGTGGTGGACTGTGAAAGTTGCTTATTAGAATGGAATTCAATTTGCTGGTTTTTAAGACTGCCAGTTTCCTTAAAATTGGTCCATTTTACATATAAAAACATAATGAATGATGCAGCATTTGTTTTTAGTTATCTTCAAATATGATCAGGTAACTGGCATTTGAGTTGAATCAAATTTACTCATGTAAAATGGTGAGAATTTAACCTTTCTTTTTTTGCATGAGCACAGTACAGATGCAATGGCACATAGTAATCACCTGAGATAAAAAGTTGAGATACACTTTTTTTTAAAACACAAAACTGGAATGTGCACAAACTGTGTAAGAGAGCAAGTGGATTTTATTGGATTTGTAAGTAGATATTAAGAAGTAAGCTTCTTTCAGCTTTTTATGTGGTGTTTCCTTGTTTGATTCCAGGTAGCCTTGAGGAAATCTACAATATATTCTAAGCCAGGAAGCTTATTACTTGGCTTACTGGCTAAGCCTGATGACAAAAAATTTTTCTGCGTTAATCTCGGGAAATACCAATGTGGTGATGCTTGATACCTTGATGCATTTGCTTTCACTTTCTTGGCTCATATTAGTGGAGATTATGAGTTAAGATATCATTTATACAGGACAGAAAAGCAAGTTCTGTGTTATGTATTGAATATTTATTTTGAAAACCTGAATGTTAACTGGAAAGTAAATTGGCATCCTGAAAAAATTATTCATAACTGTTAATATAAAGTATCAGTAGCTGTTAACATAAATTGCCAGTATTATTTTCTGTTTCACAGAGGTGAAAATACAGTGTTTGTCACCTATACTGCAAGCTTGAAGTAATGAGTTTCTGCTGTCTTCTGTTAGAAGATTTATTAGTAACGCATTATTAGGAGGTATTCTTTTAAGATGTGGACAGTATTTTCAGTCTGGTATGGTTTCTCATCTTGTCTTTTATCTGTATTTTATTCCTGTCTCTGACCCTCAAATCAAAGTAGGCAGCTATGGAATAATAGTTCTGGAAATTTCCCTGTCAAGTAAGAAATAATTTGAAAAAGTATCTTCTGATTTAACACAAAAAATGAAAACACTTTTCAATACATAAAAATACTGTCTTCCCTCTCATCTTGTTTTTTCTTAGAGGGGGGAGATTTTTTTTTTAAGTCAAGTTGAGTCACTGAGCCAAAGATGAAATTATATCTTAGTTTCAAATACTTACACTTATGAGTAGTAAAATAATAGCTAATTGGCCAGGATTCACTTCAGATGGATCATTTGAATTCCCATCAAGATCTCTATTCCAGGGAGCTTAGGGTGAATTGATAACAGAGGGAGACAAGAAAACAAAGGGGAGCACTACTGGGGCCAGCTCATGAGACAGCAGCCCAAGGCACTCCCAGCGGTTCCTCCCTGTCCTGTGGTAACAGCTTGTTCCCTTCACTTTAGTGATGCGGTTCAGTCTGGGCTCATGACCAGTTCTCTGGGGTGGAAGGGCAGGAACTCCTTAAGAGTAACTCTGCTGCCATACGAGTACACTTTGATTTAAAAAAAAAAAAAAAAAAAAAAGTAATAATTACATGCATCAGGGAAGATGCATCACTAAAGGCACTGTTTGACTTTGGGAGAAGAATAGGAAATCAGGATTTCTCAAGCCCAATTTACAAAAACTGGGATGCTTATGAGTGTTGAGGAAGGAATTGCCATCATTTGTAGATTGAGTTGTCTCCCTGAAGGAGAGTATATATGTGAAGTACCTGAAAACTCCTGTAGTAGGCAAGATGCCTTTAGCAGAGTGCATCAGTGAAGTTATATGTACAATTTGTGAAAGACAAAAAGGAAAAAAAGATTGTGGAAAAATGAAATACCTGCTCTGTCTGAAAGGCTGAAAAATAAATGGTCCCCTATGAGTTCAGAATACATTTTCACCAGACATTTGAGAATTTAATGGACTTCCATTTCAACAGAGAATTCTCATTTGAGAAAGGTGATGCTGGCATCTAAGGCAGAAAAATCTGCGCAGCTGAAAGTATTGGTCTCTGTAAAGGTTAAAGGACTTCTTTTTAGCTAGTGAGAAGTCTTTGTCATACTGACAGATCTTGACAAAATTTCTTTTTTAGTGTCTTCACCAACAATTTGGGATCTGGAATTTGCGAAGGAGATTGCAGCAATAACTGCACAGCCTCCCCGAAATGGTTTTGAGGAGATGATCCAGTGGACAAAAGAAGGAATACTGTGGGAGTTCCCAATTGACAATGAAGCTGGTACGTGCACTGTTAACATGTATTATCTGTCTGTATTTATCTTTTTTCAAGAATTAGAGTACGTTACGGCCTTTGACTGTTTTAACAGTTTCAGGTATAAGTCATGCATTTGATAGTAAACAAATATAACTTTCTGACTGTCCCAAATCAGAGATGCTTCAGATGAACTCGTTCTGGCACTCTTCAGGTGAAGTCCTGCAGGTTGTTTGGCTGATCTGAGGAGTGGCTGCTGCCAAAAAGGGGAGAACTCCCTCCCTCCGTCTCTCAGTCCTGATGCTTTCAACACCAAAAGGCCATTCAAGTCTATTACATAATACCTTTTACTATGCAGTTTCTTTAAAGAAGCTTCTAGCAGAGGATGGGGAATCTTAAAACTGCTCTGTGTGTGTTATAACACTGATTCTGTTCTTTGCTGTGGCTGTCAGACTAAGTGGCTAGCCATATCCCAGTCAGCTATCTGCCAGTTCCATATCTGTGCCGGCTGAGTGTTAAACAGTTGTTGGCTACTTTTGTTCTATCTGTTTCATAAGAATAAACAGTTACAGTGTTCACTCACTCTGGGCATCTATCTTTACTAGACATCTTTGTGCATGGTATTTACTTTTATTACCATTTAAAAAAAAATAATGAAAACCTCTGTGTGAAGTTAAGCCAGTAGAGAGAGAGCGAATGTTAAGGAAGGGAAGAACAACTACACAAAGCAAGTGTATGCTTTAAGAAAGGGGACTTCATAACTTCAGGGAGAGGTTGGCTGTGGGGTTTTGTTTTTTTTTAAACTTTAAAGACATCAAACAAAACTACTTCAGAATGATTCAGTCACTGAAAGCAAACCAGGTTAATATCTGAAGCTGGTAGTCTTTGAAAATCTGTCCTATACTGTATTGCAAATTGCATAATGTGGTTCATTGTTTCTTAATGTTTATTCTCATCCTATTTTGGCAATTTCTTCACAGAATTTAATCACTGCTCCCAGAATTGATCTGTTCCATCATGTAGAAATCCGTGTATACTCTAGTCATGCTTTTGCAAGCTTAAAACCACTGTGGGCAATGGTTTTTCTGTTGTTGTAATGTGGTTGGAACCCTACTGTCTGGGGCCGTAAGTGGACCAGGCGTCTTTAGTGGCCAATGGTTTTTCTGTTGCAGCAATGCGGCCGGAACCGTGCTGTCTGGGATGGGGTGGCAAATGGACAAAGAGTCTTTACATATACTTGAACAAGAATCTTTATTGATTTGCCCACAAAGACTAGTCATGTGGAAAATTCCAGTGGAGCATTGCAAAATCTATCACCTCTCAGGTTGAAATAATCAAGTCAGTAAATTCCATCCTATCAAACTGCCAGCCACAGGCTGTTAATCAGTTCAGGTATGTCAAAGCACAATTAAAAGCTTGAGAACCTCACTCCAATTATATCAACATACTGTAATTTCAGTGTCTGTGCAAAAGAAAGATGGCCCTTCCTGCTGTTAATTTGGCAGTTTTGTAATAGTCATCTCCCTCAGTAGGAGGACATTACCTCAGCTTGTTCCGTATCAAGAAATGTGTGATTTTTCTTTTATGCTACAAGCACGTGGCTTTAAAAACATAAGTGTAATTAAATTTTGTATTGAGGAAGCACATATACTCAACTTTCAGCATTATGAAAGCCTTTAAAGCTTTAAATGAAATCTGAAAAGAAAGGAGACTGCTTATAACTGTTTTTCTTGGCTCCAGAGCATATCTGGCGCTCTCATTAGAGTGCTTTACCAAGGCACTGTGCTGTGCTTTGAGGCATCAGGGCAAGGTCATGATTTTAAAAACTTCTCTGGCCTTGGTGCGAACACCTGAAGATGTGGCTAGATGCATTGGCTTGCTGCAGTGACCAGTAGCAGTCTTTCCCCACCCTGCCGCTGCCCTGTTGTCTGCTCCTACCTGCATGTCCTTTCCCTTATCTGATGTGGTTGAAGTCACTGTTAGGCAGAAATCTACTTTTTTTGCTCTCCATCTCTCTGACCTCTGATTAATTTTTACCAGATTAGCAAACCATTAGTATAGCTTGCATAACATTGTTCTCACTCCTCCTCCTTTCTGCTTGCGTCTTCTGCTTCTAGTAGCTTTAGTTCTGCTCTGTGACTTGCTATGGCAAAAACTTGGGAAAAATGTTGATTTCTGCCCCTTTTAAAAATGATTTCTGTGCTTTGTGCCTTGATGACTCAAATCCTGAGTGCAATGTTAAAAAGGACAGTGGAGATTATTGGTGCTACTTTGCTTTAGCGCCTCATTCTGAGCAGCAAATGCTTCTGGTGGGCCAGAGATTGTTACAGTAGAACAGACAGGCTTAATGGAAGTCTTGGAAGATTAATGCCTCACTTGCCCCTGATGGCTTCTGTAGGCAAAAGTTCACTAAGCCCTGTTTTGGCTGGTTTGCTAAGACGCTGTTCCTAGCAGAGAAGCATTGGATCAGTTTGCCAAGAGATATGGCAGATGTTACACAAGCATTTTAGGGGGGTTTGCTTTACTAAGTCTGGGTCTATTCTAGTGATCTACTGTAAGAGCATGATTTAGCTCATTCTAAAAATCCCAGACTCATAGAATTGTTTGTGTTGGAAGGGACCTTTAAAAATCATCTAGTCCAAAGCCCCTGCCATGGGCAGGGACATCTTTCACTAGATAGGATGCTTGGTCATCTTCATAGCATGTCAGCAACACTCCCTATAAGGATGGACATCTGCATTTGAGATGTCATCTTTAAGGCAAGGTTGGTCATGTCTTGGAAGGGTTAATGTGTTAGCTGGAGAAATTCCCCAGACTTTCTGTTTTGTAGTACGTAGAGGATTGGAAATAGGATATTGAGAGTGGGTGACTTTTAGCTTTGAGGTTGATAAAGAAAATCCTCTGCTTTAGATTCCCTCAGTGCATGTTCTTTCAAATTAGGTTTCTGAGGACTGTGCAAGAGAGACTGAGGGAGAGGCTTGTTCTTCCCATGCAGCAGGAGTTATGGCTTGCTGGGGGTGGAGGGAGTCATGCAAGCATATCTCATCTAATCAGTTCCCACCAAAGGTCTCAGCCTCTGATGCTTTGGGCAATTGTGGTCTCTTTCTGTGATGCGCACCTTGCTTTTTTGAGGACTAAAATATGTGGTCTAGCTGAAATGTTTGGACTTGCCACTTCATCCCCAAATCATGTATAATGTACTTTGATATCCCATTTGTCAAAGATGTGATGTAATATTTCCTTCTGACCTGCATTTTTTGTGAGACTATAAATGGTTTAATTTCTTTTGGGTTAGAGATCAAAATTGGTGAAATTATTAGTTAGACATAATCTCTCCTGATA
Organism: Elanus axillaris; assembly: GCA_026212715.1. Classification (NCBI taxonomy): domain Eukaryota; kingdom Metazoa; phylum Chordata; class Aves; order Accipitriformes; family Accipitridae; genus Elanus; species Elanus axillaris. The sequence goes on from JANZLQ010000008.1 coordinate 32,444,850, forward strand.
CCCTGGGTCTGTCCCCAAAAGGAGAGCATCCAGAAGGCCAAATTTTACTGTCAGCGTTACTCAGACTCTTTCAGTAGTGGGTTCATTGGTTTAGTGATCTTGGATTTTTGTGAACAGCGAAAGCATGGATATCTGGAAAGAATGTTAGCTTGTGAAAGCAACTAGCAGCATCCAGGTGAAGTGAGATTCCACCTTCCCTTGGTGGGGGAAAGTCGATGTGGGTGGCATGGTAAAAGGACCATCACTGTGCTTTTGTAAGTAAGTGGACATAGGTTTCCAGGCACAGCAGAAATGCACGGCAGAAATACACCTTTTGAAGCTGAAATGACTTTTTTTTTTTCCTTTTAAAATAAAGGAAAAAGAAGAGAGCTTCTGAAGAAGGAAACATGCTTTCCTTTTCAAGGACAAGGGAGATAAATGCGTCATGTAGCTAGTATTGATACACTCGCATATTTCTGGGAAGAATCTGTGGGAAAACAGAGGTATTTCCCAGCTCCTTCAGATACTGTAGTACCTAAAGTTTAAAACAGGGAAGAAAGAATGCAAACTTAACAAATACAAGCTGAGAGACTTCTCCATCCCAGAGATGTGAATCATTTCTTCTGAAACTGTAGAACACAGGAGGAAGCCTAGGACTGACATGGCTTAATTGTATCAATTTTAATACTCCTGATTTAATGTTGTCAAATAATATATCATAGGTAGTATAGAAAAACACGTACACCTATGTCTATGGTGTAGACTTCCCATTTTTGTCATCTGGAAATGTTCATATGCAATATTTTTTTCTAATAACAGATTTTTACTTAAAGGTCCAAATGTCATTTACAAATCTATAGCAAATGGGGATCAAATAAAAATTTTCACGTATCCCTAAATGAAGAAAAGTCTTTCAGTTGCAAATCCCAATTTGCCTTGGTTTTTTATCTCAGAATTGGGAACCGTGAAAGCAGCCTTTTTTCTGCATGTAGGAATTTGTGTTCTGAGTCTTTGTCTTGTGTACGCTAGCATCATAGTATGAACAACAGCAAAGGAAATCCACAGGACAGAGAACAAAAATTTTCAATAGGATCTGAGCTGTCCTGTGTTCCTCTGGTTGCTTTTGAATGCACCATCTTTTGCGCTGGTTATGACTTAAAAGTAGCAGCAGGTGAGATACACAGAATTTGTACATTGGCATATACTCACAGATTCAGAAAGTGTTAGAAATCTGTGTTCATTTGATAGCAATAGGGTGTTAAAACCATGACTTGGAATGAACATGCAAGTGTGTTAGCTGTTCAGTATTAGGTACTTCATGAGGTTGCATCATTTGTTCAAGACTAGCTTGTATTCTTTAATCCTCTGCAGAATTTAGGCAATCAGTGTTTTCTTAAAGAATTTGTTAAGAAGGTGTCCCCAGTCTAAAAGGTGGTACCCATGATGAATCAAAATTTTCATGTATTTTTACAGGGGTTTAGCAAGAAGAATGATATTTTTTTTTTTAATTATTCCCACCACTCCCAGCCTGGCATCACCTTTCAGTGAGATTACCAGCTAGAAGGTTGATTTAAATATTAGATATTCTTATAAGTGAGAGCACAAAATGGAAGTAATATGGTATGATGATATATGCTGGCAATTTTGCGTGGAGGGAGAAATTAACATCTTGAAATTCTGCAGTTTCTTCCACTTCTGTGTGGTTGGCTTAACTGTGCAAAAGAATTAAAAGCCATGGAACCATTAATTTTACTAATTTAAGATTATTTGCAAACTACATCTTTTTACTTTGTTACATTTACTGTTACGCTATGATAACTTTGTCACTTTTTTGTCCTATCTGTTAGGGATGGAGGATGATGCTGAATTTCATGAACATATCTTTCTGGAGAAACACCTTGAAGACTTTCCCAAGCAAGGACCTATTCGCCACTTTATGGAACTAGTAATCTGTGGGCTTTCGAAAAACCCATACCTCAGTGTTAAACAGAAGATTGAACATATTGAGTGGTTTCAGAAGTATTTTGAGGAAAAGAAGGAACTTCTTCAAGAGATTTGAGACTTGAGACTTGAAGAATCATTAAGTCAAAATTGATGATTTCTTATAATGGAAATACTGTCAGTGCATAGTAAAGATGTGACCTGAAACTTGTATTTTAAATAATAAACTGAAAGGCCATACTTCAGGTGTGTATGTCCATGTATATGTTAAGATACTTTTTTACAACAAAAGAAGGAACTGCAAAGTATGGCTTTTGTAGAATATACATTGAAAATTTAGTTTATCAGAATTGTTGTCTTTTAAATTTGAAACCAATCTTTTGACCATACAAAATATTAGGTCTAATTCCACTTCCTATACTCTTCACACTTGGTGTGTATCTTGACAGGTTTGATTGTTTTTCCCATTCTGGAAAACTTGCAATGCTTTCATTTTTAAAAATTCCTGATACAGCTCTAATTTTGAAAAGCTGTTACTGAGATAGCAACAGTTCATTTTGCTATTTCATTAAATATACTGGTATTTGCATGGTATTAGTCCTTTCTGTCATCCTTTCACTAATTATCTTTATTGGTTCATTTAAAAATCTTTGGTGGTGGCCAAGTCATTTGAATTGAATGCTTGTTAGTTCATCTGCTCAATGAAAGGCTATTGTATTCCTGAGATGTGTGCACAGCATAATACTGGTCAGTTGTATAAAATAATATGGGAAGTTTCTCCTACCATCCATATGTCCATTCTGAAGCTTTTGACCAACTTCCTGTCAATATTTGTTTTTTTAAGATGGGTCTGTTTGTCAAATAATCCATAATGTTCTGTTTCATTAGAGCAAGCAGTTTTACCATTACTACCGTGTTTGGAGCCGAAGCCTTACCTCCTGCATCTGCAGGGCTAGAAAGAGGACTTGACATTGCTGCAAGGAGAATTGTTGCCTACAGATTGCTGTCGCGTGATACCACTGCTGTTTTCTGTCTAGTCCTCTATGTTGGTGAAGTAACTTCATATTTTCTAGATCATCCTTTGTTCTAAAATAAATATGTATGGTTCTTCATATCTATTAAACAACAGCAGTGTATTTTACTTCAGTTAACTTTTGTTAAATTTTCATCCAGAATTACTCACTTGGTCATTCAGAATCCTGCATTACACCTCATTGCTTAACTTCCCAGAGCATTTCCAGCCTCACATATTGTGTTCTTCCTTGCTCTCTCCAACCAGTTAGCAGCTACTGGCCCTGTAAATACAGTCCTATCTCTTTCTCACATTTCCTCATAACTCAAGCAGGAAGGAGGAACTTATGGAATGAAGGTAAAACACTGGCTTCCTATGCAAACTGATTTTTAAATCAGAATTACAAGAAAGCAAATTAAAAATAAAGAGTTGGCCTTTTTCTATAAAATTTCTATGAATATTTCTATTGAAATATTGTTGATGTGTTCTGGTCATCTGCAGGACGTGAGTTTGCCTGTCTGGCAAAGGGCCAGACTCGGGCTGTGGAAAGGAAAAGCAGCTTTTTGACTTCCTAGCTGTAAGAACAGCAAGGTTCAAATTCTGCAGAAATTTTCAGAGACTTCCTGGCTTTGGAATGGAGAGAGAGAGAATTACATCAACATAACCTCCATTTAGTACTAGGATAGTTTTAATTTTCCGTTCAATGCCCAGATATGTTTTAATTCAAAAATGCCATTCTTCCCAAATTTCTGCCAGACTGATGCACAGCCTGTGTTATGCTGTATTTCAAGCCTTTTCTAAAACAAGGTACAGTGACTGTGAATTCACCATGGACTTTTAGAAATAGCTCCTCTGTGTATTTGCATCTAACCTGTATTTTGATATGAAAGACAGGACACTGACAAGCTCAGATCTTAACTGGAAGAGGTTCAGAAGCATTAGCTGTGTATGAAAGTACTGAATTTCACAGCACTGGGATTGAGGCGAATGTTATCATTTAAACAGATTCATTAGGAGGTCAGTACTTCGACAAGCTCTTAACAAGAGCTCTTGGTGCTTAGGATCTTTGGAGAGCTGTAGTAATTCCTATTTAGGTGCTTAAATATAGATTTGAGAGTTAATACTAGGCAACAGGATTTGAATAATCAGACCTAGCTTCACATACGTGCAGATGCTTACTGGGACTGCTCAAGGCACATTAAGAGAGCCCAAGTAGCTGAGCTTTTATGTGTGGGGGTTTTTTGGGGTGTACACTTCTTGGAGTCCCAGAGGAGTAGGCTTGCGGGAATTTAAAGCATTGCTTACAGATTAGTCACTTAGAAACATAAAAATCACCCCTTCTCTTTTGCAGCCCAAAGGATAAAAGCTGTCTGCTGCTGTTCGGAGTGGAGCCAGTGCTGCAGCTAGCGATTCCCACGCTGGAGTCAGTCGGGCTTTTCTTATGATGGTTAGTTTTCCCCCTTTTGTAACTGGTTAGGTGGTATTATGTGTAACTTAATGGACTCAGCATTAGGATCTGTCCAAGGCAAAATAGCGTTTATGTTCTGTGGTCTTACATTCCCTTATTTATGTGTGAAGCTGAGGTCTTGTTAATGTGCTGCTAATACTGCACCTCCATGGCACCCACCTTGGAAAGTGTTCTGGCTTTGGGGGGGCTGGGGCAGTTGATGCTGCCCTGAGAAGAGCAAGAAGGAGCAGACCAACATGGAGCTGTAATTGTGGGGGATGTTGTCCCTCTGACTTTTAGATGATGGTTTTTCCTCTGGGTTGGCTACAAGGGGTGTGTAGCAGAAGGAGAACGTCTTGTTGAGTGGAGATGGCTGAGCTGCTGCAAAGTTGCATGCAAAGGCATAGGGACTCACTGTTGGCAACGGTGGCAGCTGTTGATAGCACTTTGAATGATGGTCATGGCTTCCCCAGGTTGGCTGCTACACCATTAAGTCCAAGCTCCTTTTCCCCTGCTTTCCATCACACTCAGGTAGTCTCCATTTTCCACCCATCTGGTGCTACCGCAGTGGTTCCAGAGAGTCTCTGGCCTTCTCGGAGGAGATTGAGGCACTGGCGTGGGCAGAAGACCTGCCAGAGGGCAGCAACTCTGGGTTGGCAGGGTGAGGGAAGAAAGTGGGGAATGGAAGGGGCCTATATGGTTTGTCAAGGAGAAGTTCCAATGCATAAAACTTATTACCTGCCTGTCTCTGTCCCTGTAACTTTATTTCTGCTTCCCAAGGGCTCTTCTTGCCCTGCCCCCTCAATGGTCAAACTGATTAATCAGAGTTAAGTTAAATCCAAAGCACTTGCTTACAACCTGGTTTGAACCCAGCTCTGTGTCTCCCCCACCCCCAACTGGACAGGTCAGACATTCGTCTGAAAAAAATCAAATGTCTCGGGGATGGTTCCTTGCCCAAAGGGAAGGTTAGGAGTGAGTAGGGTGAATGCCTTATGAAGGGTTGAATAATTAATTTATTGTGTTAACGCAGGGAGTCTCAGTGAGGTGTGAATAATGCCAGTCCCTTGGGTTGTACGCTGGCCCAAACTTTGTCTCTGACATCTGACGGCACCCTCAGTCTTCTCAAACCCATTTGATATGAATGGTTTGCTAATAATCAGATTGATGAAAGCACTTTTCCCCCTGCTATGGAGCAAGCCTGAGTGTTTGCTCCTCAGCGTGGTGTTCGGAAGAAGCTGGAGGAATGATTGTATGGTTTGGTTCCAAGATTATCTGTGCTGGGATTTCAGCTCTTGGCGTTACACCCTACCAAGCAATTATGCTGCTGTGTTAATGTGGCCTGTGCCTAACAGGGGTTGTACTCCTTGAACACTTACCCAAGTGCTGGAAGAAACATGGTAGTGGCTTAATTTAACCCTTTGGACCCGGCAGAGGAGCTGAAATGAATGGTGTGCATGGGGAGGAAAATCTTGTGCATGTTCCCAAACTGCAGGCAGTTTTTGCTTAAACTATGTATTTTTAGGTGAAGAGGAGGAGCACTGAAGGAGTCCTGGAGTGCTACTCAGGTCCATTTTCTTCCAGTGCTTACAGAGATAATAAAATTCCAGTATGAAAATAGCTCCTCATTGGAAGCTTGTGCTTTGATGAGAAGCCTGAAGCATTGCAGCATTTATACAAGAGGGGGCATGGTATTGCTTTCAGTGAGGATTTAAAAGTAAATAGTCTCATTTTAGTTGGGTTTGTGAGGATCACTTAGCAAAATGATGTTTGTGGACAGAATGATGACTTCTGGGATTGCAGGGCCTGTTTTTCACCACAGACACACCTGTGAGTGCTTTGGGAAGTCCAGCTGCTGCTGCAAGGGTGTTGAGCAGAACACAGGGAGGGTGTAAATCCCACACTGCCGAGTGGCTGTGGCATTCTGGTCCCATGATCTCCGCAAGATGTCAGTGTAGATTTATTGGATCAGATATAAAATCCTTGTGCTGTTCCCCCGGCTGATTAACGCAAAAACTCGTTTAGAGAGGCACAATAGGTTTGATTGTGCTCTGGAATGTGTCGCCCTGGAGGAGTGACATTGCAAGTGCTGGCATCCAGGGAGGGGTGCGAGTGACATCCCATAATGGGAGCAGAGCTCCTGGCAAAAAAAGGCAACGCTTTGCTCATATCAAGGTGCCTTTACTCCCTTGGGACGAGTTGCGTATGTATAATATGCAATATTGCACTTGTGCAATAAAGCGCTTTATGTTTTACTCAAAGAAAAGCTAGAAGCCTGAAGAAAAACTAGAAGGGCCAGCCTGGGTGGCAGGAAGGATCTGAGGGTGATTGGGTCAAATAATGTACTGGAAAAGCTTAACTGCTGGCATGTGGTATCCAAAGCTTGCTTGCTTGCTTTCTTTACATACAAAAAGTGGTCTTGCAACGTTGAGCAACAAGCTGTGACCCTGCAAAGAAGCCAGGACATAGCGTCCAACCCAGGGGAGTTCCCGTTCACCTTTTAGCTCTTTTGCGTAGCAGTCCCTGCCTGTCAGATAAACTTTTTAATGCCTGTCGAGGTGAGTTTAGATGGATGTCAGCAACATAGGCTTTTTTCCATGGAAGAAGATTCTCTGAAGCACTAGCAGTGGGCAGTGGTGGTGGAGATGCTGACCCAAGCTCAGGTCTGGCCCAGTGTGGGACAAAACTTTCCCGGCCAGGCTGGGCTCCTCCATGCCCCTGCGCTGCCCAGCCTCTCCTGGGCCTACCCTGCCCTGGGCATCGCTGGGCCAGCTGAGGTTCCATGGGCTGCCAGCTCCCGGCTGCTGCAGCCACGGCAAGGAAAAGAGGCAGCGTGGCCAGCTGCTGTAGGTATGTTTCAGAGCCAGCTTCCCTCTCCTCTCCCTCGCAGCCCCTGGTGTTTATTCCCATTTTCCCAATAAAAGCCAAATGCAATGCAGACCCCCCCTCTCCTTGCAGCCAGGGCTGCGGTTCCCCCTGGCCCCACAGCGCTGGCCTGGTGTGGGTGGCCCCGCTCCCATGAAAAGCCTCAGGAGCCGCCAAGCGATGATTCATTTATGGTCCTTGATGCTGCACCCTGTCACCCGTGAGGGAGGGGAGGGAGCGAAAGGTGGTGGTATTTGTCAGCGGTGGCAGAAATAGCCACGTTTCAGATTTCACTGGGGAAGTGGGGAGGCAGGGAGGGAGATCAAGACCAATGCGTTCCCAGGCCTGCCTCACCTCCGGGAAGGAAAAGCAGCACCCAGTTTTCCTTATGGGCAAGCATTTGCCCACCTAAATTTGCCTGAGAGGATCCCGGCTGCTCCCCAGTGTTTGCATTGTGGAGGTGATTGTGCAGATCGGCTCGAGTCAGGGATGCAAACTCTTTTTCCCCTCAGTGTGTTATGTACCAGCTCACACTGGGGATAGCCAAGATGGCTTTCTAGGGTTGAGGGGTTCCCAGAGAGGCACTCATGTTTTCCTGCCCTCCATTCCACAGCAGCTGCTGGGCTCCACTTGACTAGTGGCCACACTGGTGGGTTACTCTTACTTTTCTGCTGGCAAAGGGGTTTTGCCTGTTTGAGGGCCGGACTCTGCCCGCATGCTTGCCACTTGTGTGGGCCAGCAGCTGGGATGTGCTCCTGGCTGCCCAGGACAGGGGATGCTCTGCAAAGCCAGGCAATTTTCAAAGTTAAGGGATAGTCTTATCTTTAGAGCTGATTTTTAAATAGAATGAATCCTGATGCTCAGCACACTCCAGCCACACTGGATAAGGGAGAAGGTGCAAACAAAACAGCCGCCTGGATTTAAGGGCAATGCTGTGAGCTTGTTCCTCAGGTTAGCGATTACCCCCTGAAATCAATGGTATTGCTCAAGCAAATTGCCATTTTGGATATAAGAAGGCTTTACTGTGAACTTACTCTAAGCCTCCCTGTTGAGGGGATGTTTGCTTAGTGCTTACTGAGGGGAAAATGGAACTGGAGGCACATACCAACAGCTGCTCCTAAAAACCTCCCAGTCCCTTAGACCAGGGTTTATTCCATTATATATATATATATATATATATAATAACATAGCAGCAAATGCAAAATTGTTTTATAAAGCTGGATTTATAAACCCACAAACTATAAGACAAAAAGGGGGAAAATAAAATATAAGGATCACTTCAAGTTTAGCCCAATTTAAAGCTGAAAATGAACGTTTCAGCAGTGTTGCTCTCAATGTGATCAGCAGCTGTGTTTTACTTAGGCCCTGTGATCATTGAGCTTAAAACCCTGGGAAACATTGCTCTAATGAAATTATTGGAAGTTACTTTTCCCTCCCCCTCTCTCCTGAAAGGAACTTAATATTGCAATTTTTTGAAAAGGGTTGGTTTAGGACAGTCACAAGGTACACAGGCCTGAGTGTGGCAGTGCTATACCATGTTGGCAGTGATGCCGAGTGGCAATATCCAGACCCAGATTGTGCTGGTATAATGGGGATGTAAATTCGACTTTCCAATTACTCCAAGATCAGAAGCAGCTGCCAGGTGCGTGAAAGGTTGCTTGCCTCAATTCAGGGCTGCAGTCAAATTGTTTCCTCTGTCATTGCAAGCCACCTGATTTACTAACCAGAGTGGCAGAGAGGGATGAAGGCTGCCTAAAGGCGCTCAGGGCACCCCCACGGCTGGTGGGGCTGCTGTGGATCCTGCCAGGATGCAGTTGGGAGGAGAGGGTCTTCCTGGATGGCTAGCATCTGCAGAGCACCCACCTACTGTTAATTTTCCAATTCCTCCTCTCCCAGACCTGAAACATCTGCTCCTTTGTACATGTCTTCTGCAGATGTTTTAAAAGCGACTGGCAAGCTTTCCAGCTGCAGGGGCTGCTCAGCTTCTGTCCTTCCCCTCCACAGAGAAAAGACCCTAACCTGAGGGGTGTTTGGAAGTGTGAAAAATGGTGCTAAGGCTCCTTTCCCTATCTCATAATTTTTCAAGATTTGGTGAATCAGGCTCAGCGGTCTTTCTAAGTGCCTGCCATGCTTCTCCTTCTTCCCCCAAGCCCAATGCTGCTGGTTGTTGCTCACTTAGAGAAGCCATGGAGGCCTGACTCTGTGCATTGACATCCAAGGGAGCTTTGCCACTAATGTTATTAATCCCAGCATCAGTCCCTGTGCAAGACAAGACTGGTACACTTGTTTGGGATGTGAGGCTGGGGCCCCCCACTGTCGGGTTCCTGCTGGAGGAGACTTTGTGGCTGTGTGTCTGCCAAAGAGACATGTTGAAGGGGATGCACCTTCTTCCAGGCTGCATCAACTCCACCAGTACATGTGTACCATATATTGGTTTGAGCATAACAGCCACCCGAACCACTTCTGCAGCGTGATGATAATGGGACTGACCAAAACTGTAGCTAAAACACCCAACCCCAATGTTTTGCTGCTGTGAACCATGGGACTGGGAATGACTGCCTTTCCAAAGCCTCACCCTGCGCTGGGTTGCATTGTGGTTCATTTTCTCCATGGAAAAGCAATGGCAAAGAGGAGAGGGGAGTGGGCGTTGTGCTTTCGACGGGGTGTGTTTCAGTGCGGCACCAGGCAGCAAGTGAGGTGGTCTTGGGTGGGCTGATGGCCTGACCCGCAGCCCCCCTGTCCCCAAGCCACGGCATACCTGGCTGCATGTCCACCAGCACAGGGCTGTAGCTCTCGTGGCTGCGCACGCCTGGGATTTCACAAAATTTGAAAAGAAACTTGGGTTTCTGTTTTAGCAGTGGTGTTATTTGGAGGTTTGAAGGGGCTTGTGGGGCTTGTTCCCAATTCTCCACAGCCGTTGGCAAGAACTTACTCTGTGTGTGTTCTTCTTCTGCAGCACATCCCCCAAATGGGCATTTAATCAGGTGCCAGTGTAGGAAATAGACAGCTTTCACCCATCTTACCACCTCCGCTGAAGTATTTCAACCATACTGCAGTGCAGGAGTGATTCTGCATCCCTCCCTGAGCTGTCCCCAGGTCTCCTTTGGCTGCCAAAGTGCTGCATTGGCAGCAGGAGCAGGCTTGGGCATGGCTGAGGAGGCCAACGCTGGAGCTAGTGCCTGGTCAGGGGCCTATGGGGGATGCCACTGCTCCTCTGCAGGATGTCCAGTGCCTTGAGACCAGCAGCATCACGTCGGGCCATCAGCTGGAGCTGAGGGGTGAGCGCTGCAGTTTTCCCTCTGCCGCAGCCCTGGGAAAAGCACTGAGACCTGTTCATCAGATCTTCTCCCTCCTCCCACCATGGGGAAATGGGGAAGGAAAAACCTGCTCCCCTTCTCTCCTGGCCAGGATGGGAAAGAGAAGCTGTATTTACTTTCCACTGTCTTGTAGCTGGGAGGAGGGGAAAGGAGGATGTGGAAAGGGAGAAAGGGGAGGCTTGAGGCAGGAGGATCCCCATCGATGGCCACACTAGGGTCCGCCAAAACCCGAAATGGGAACACAAGGTGAGCAGTCTGTGGTGTGGCACCCCCGCTTGGAGAGAAAACATTTACTGAGTTGTACAGTAACAGTATAGGGCAAATGGGGAAGGTGACCCAGAGAAAAATCTGTCCCATCTGTGGTTGTGTCAGGGGTGTTGCTGGTTGTTATTTATAACATTTAATTACTATTATTTTTACTTGTCCCAGTTCTTCCCAACCAGAGAAGGTCACTCAAACCATTGCTCAGGAAAGAATATGGCATTAAACTGGTAAAAAGAGTGAAACTCCTGCGGTGTTTGGGGTTTTTTTTCTTTTCATAATTTTGCCATTCTCACTTTGGTGGGCACCGAGATTTCCTACACATCTCACCTGAATGAGAGCTGAGCGTGGCGGTTAAAAAGATGGGGAAGGGCAGAGCGGTACAGAGATATGGAGGTGAGACTGAGTTAATGCTTGCCAAATAAAAATTAAAAAATTCAAACAATTTCTTAGTGACAGGCACTGGGGGTATGTGCCAGGGTGGTAGGTGCTGGGGCTGCAGGAGCGGGCAGGCAACTGGGTGAGGGGGAGGCTGGCCGAGGTGCCCATGTCTGTGTGATGCCTGGAGCAGGGGTTGAGAGCCTCTTGGAGAAGAAAAATCATCCCTTCCACCCAGACAGGATGGGTCTGGGCACCAGACAGGGCATGCTGGTTCTGGGGAAGGTCACTGGTGGCAGCGGGTCTGGAAGCAGCCCCAGGGTCATGGCCGTGGCTTTGCCTCAGCCGTCTTCAGGAGTGGGCACAGGCACTGGAAGCGGCACCCCACGTGTCCAACACGTGTGTGGCCTGAGGTTGCCGGTGTCAAGTACCCGAGTCAGGAGGAGTTGTTACTGCTGCAAGAGGAGGCAGAATCAGGCACAAAATGTGAAACATGGGAAGAAATTAAAATCCCATGGCAAGTTTCCCCTACTGTTTTTGCTCTGCCTATGCTTAAAACAGAGAAGCTGAGGGGCCTGGGGCCTTCCACGAGCAATTTACCTTGGGCTGTCGGCTCCAAACCTACCCTATTTTGAGCATAAACTCCCTACTTTGCTGCAGTCTAGTGTACCAGAGTCGCATGGGATGAGCAGTGCCTCCTCTGCCCCTGCGGTGTGACCCTGCCCAGGAGTAAATGACTGCAGCGGCTCTCAAGTAACTACAATAAAAATTAAACGTTGCTGTTAACACACCTCTCTTCACTCCAATTCTCATAATTAGGCCAGATAGAGCAGCTACTAATTTGAATAGTTTCTGCGGCTCTCCTCAGACAGGCTTTGCAGCAGCAGACCCTGATTTTAATTGGGCTATGGAAAGATATTTCCCTTTTCTGAACCATTTGCTAGACCTGCTCACCCCCACAAATGATGACACATGATTTTACTGCACAGAAGCCAAACATAACAAATCAACAAATAACTCGTGGTATCTGATAATCCAGGTGACGTAAGTGAATAATTGCCTAGAAACTTACAGGAAGACACTCAAATGCTGAGTTTTTTTGATGGTGACAAATGAACTGTGAGTATCAGGTTTCATGCTTTGGCTTTTTGCAGGAATGGAGATAAAGATTTGAGTCCAGGACATCTAGGGCTAAGTCAGTTCAAAGGTCCCTGACGAGGGTTTGTCTCTGGGAGGAATGTGCTTCATTCCCCATTAAAACAGTCCTACGTGGAGGTAGCGATGCTGTGCCAAGGTGCTCTTGCTGGGGGGGTGGGGGGTAGGGCTGTCCACACTACCCCAGAGCTCCTGAATCCCCCATGTGAACAAGACCCATCGTTTGTGGTTCACTGAGAGCAAAATGAGGCAACATAACCCCCTAATCCGATACCATGTGCAGCACAAGCTGAGTGGCTTATTAATTTCAACTAGAGCATCTTTTCTTTCAGAAGAAACAAGTGAACAACCAAATATTTGGGACTGAATAATTTCCAGCAATGGGGAGTCACAGCATCGCTGGGTAAGTTGTTGCAGTGGTTAATTATGCTGATGAAGTCAATGGAGTTACTGTAAACTCAAGTTATTCCAGTGTGACTGAATACAAAATTTGGCCTAGTTACCCGAAAGGAGCAGCACTTTGAAGTCTCTGTATGTCTTTAAATAAAATTATTCTTCAGTGGAAGATGTGGAAATGCAAGAATTTTCCTCTAAAGCATACTGCAGCAGTCAATCGGTCTCCACTATACTACTGGAATATTAATAACAAACCCAAATTGCCCATGTTTAAGACAGTTAATTGGACTTATTTTACACATAAGTCTGTCTGTCGTCGTTAGGGCTATATTGCTGCTGGCTGTGATAACATTTTTATCTGTTAACTTCCAAGCTGCTACAACTAACACCAGCTACTCATGAAATGAGTCAGCTAACTTTCCTTTTAACCGTTTGTTCTGCTCCCTGAAGGTGTTATGAATGTTGTGGTATGACAAGCTGGTTGATACTCATTCTTTTAAAGCTTATGTAGCAATTTTGTTGTCACAATAGGCTTTCAAAAAAATGGGGTGAGAGTTTTGCAGCAGCTGGGCAAGAGACATTTCCCACTTCAGTTCGAAGACCTGAGTGAAAACAATTGTTCTGATGTATTTAAAAAGCATCTTATGATGGAAATTGGTGATAAAATATCCAGGGTTTTGCTCCCACAGGAACAGTTCTTACAGGCTATCTGAATTATCCAGAAAGTGCCAAGGCAGATTTATACTTGAACTGGATTACAAGGAAATACACTGCAAACCACTGCAACAAATCATTACTAATCACAATCAATCGGAGTGATTAAAGCTCTGACATCTCTCCTGGAGTTGCATTAATGAATGAGAAATTGCATGCAAATGGCACTGCGGTTCTCGGTCCCAGACAGACATTGTGGCTGTCATCCCCCCTCTCACCCAGCACGTTGTAAGGTTTTCCCTTGGGCCAATGTCCTGATAAATGGCTCTTCCATCCTAGGTGAAACTTCCATGGGAGGACTGGGGACATTTATCCCAGAGGAAGAAGGAATGCTGTAGCTTGTTATACCCTAAAAAGATGATAACCCCTATAGACTAGTCACGCCCTTACTCAGGTAAAATACGTTCAGACTAGCTAACTTATCTCTTCACATGTAAAATGTCTGTGGTATTCTTCTTAACTTCCTGTGCCTAACTGCTGGTGCTATGGTTGCTATACACGGCCAAGAAGCTATGCTTTCCCACCCCAGACACGAACAGAGTGCTCCAGCATATATTTATCTTTTTTTTTTGCATACTTCACAGAAATATTTCAAAGCTTAAGAGGTTTCTTGGGCTATGTTCGTTTGGTGTTTCAATAATCTCCTGTGAAAATGCTTTACAAAGAATTATTCTTTCTGGTCCGCGATGATTTACTTACTCCTCCAACTCAGTGTTTGCTTCATGCTGATTGTAAGGGCCATAAAACCATGGCACTGAAACGCATCATTTTCAGAGGACACTTGCTCTCTTCACTGGGAGAAGACAAGGAATCGTGCCCCAGAGGATGCTGCCCAGATGGAGGATGGAGCCTGCTCTCCTGGGGCTGCAGAGCAGGGCGACAAGATGCGGCCATGCCAGAAGTACACTGGCCCGGAGCAGAGGGTGATGGATGCCCCTGGGTATGTTCGTGGTTTACAGCATCTGAGGAAGGTCCCATAAAGCGTAATCCTTAATCCATCTCCTCGGGAGCCCAGAAAGGCTGATGTAGTTGGTGGGACATGCATGAATTTGAGCCCTTTGTAGACAAAACAAGATGACAGTTCCTCCATGCCTACTGCGCTGCTGTGCACGACAGAAGCCTTCTATAATATCCCTGTGATTTATCCTCATCCAAACCAGCCAAAATAAAAAAAGAAGCCCCACATGACCCAGGGCCTGCCTGCCCATGCCCCCCAGCAGACAGACAAGAACCCGGCCAGGAGGCAAGAGGTGTGCCTGCAGACATCGGTGCTCATGCCTGGGAGCGCAGCGGCATAACTGCTGAGTGGTGAATACCAGTTTATCATGTTCTGGGATCCTTCCCCAGGTACACCCACTTTATGTGCCTCTTTCCTGTTTAGAGGGGAGATTATCTCAGCCCATAAACACCCCTGTAGGGAGATGATGGCTTTGTGCAGCTCTCCTCCATTGTGGCAGAGGTAATGGCAGTGATACCCAGCATAAGGAAACCTGTGCACCACAGGACCTGTCCTCCAGGCTGCTCTGCTGCTGAGTGGCCTTTGAGTCCATCTCCTTCAGCTGCTGCGCAGCTGTAAACCGTGCCCCACGCTGCATCTACAGCCCTGAGAGCATCTTCAGATCAGTGGGGTTTCGCAGCCGCTGGAAGAGGCACTGCTGGGAAGAGATGTTGACACCTGCTTTACGAGGTTCCCATATCCCAGCACAGCATGGATGTCCTTTAAAGGCTGGGAGGGGTGACCCAGATCCAGTGCATCGTATCTCCCCACAGGGTGTTGCTGCAAAGCGGTGCTTCTTGACGCAATTGCCTCTCAGTGAGATGAATGAGGTAGGTGTGTTTTAATGAAGAGCGGCTTTAGCTTCACCGCAAGTCCCTGTGTGGGAGGATCGCCCTGCTGTGGTTCAGTGCTGTGGGTGAGTTCACCCCACTCCTTCGCACAGCCACTGGCCCCAGGCACTGCGGGATCACCCCTCTGGCTCTGGGCAAAAGTCACCTGAAATCTCTCCTTGCTGGTGATGCCGGTGTTGGTGAAGGAGTCGATGAGCTGGACTGATAATCATGTCTTCTGCAGAACAAGAGATAAGCAAACATTTGAGGAAGAAGAAACAAGTGAGGGGAGAAAAACAACCTGTATTTCTCACCATATCAGGACACTAGTGCTTGGCTAACAGGCCGATGCAAGCTGTGCTTGTTTCAAGTCAGAATGTTTTAACAGGGCAAAAGGGCCAGCTGACCTTGGAGGCTGATTGTCCTCCTCCTGTTGTAGAAGTGGAAGGGCTGTCTCCCCAGTAGGTCTGCTTTGATTTAATACTCACCTGAAAGGAATCAGGAGTGCCTCCACAAGCACCTAATGCTTCTGCAAGCCTACAGCTCTTCCCTACAAACGTGCACGTGGTTTTGCATGTGCCAGAGTTTCAGCTCATGGGTTATCACAGAGCATTTTCTGCTTTGTTATTTTTATAGTCTTTGTAAGAATTCCCTATTTTTACCCTCATCTCTTACTGAGTTAAAGGCATGCACTTGCAGAGGATGTTCATCCATGGCATTCATCCCAGGTTACCTGCACAGCTGCCTGAGAGCCTTCATGTTTTTTCTTACCTTCATGAGCCCTTGTCCCGTGGTGTAGCTTCCCTCAGAGAAACCTGGCCTCTAAACCTAGCATTGCTCCTCCATTCCTGTGAACAGTTTTATGATCTGCATGTTCAAGGCTGTGTTCTGCTTTTCTATCTATCTAGTTCACAAATACTCACCACAAAAATGATCTTTTAACTGAGCTGACCTTGAGATGCTGTGTGCAGCAAAAGCAGGTTCACTCTTCAAAACCTTTCCTGCTGCCTCTTGGTGCAGAATCACTTCACAAATCAGTGTCTCACTTCTAATGGTGAAGAGTCCCATTCATAGTCAAGATGATGTTTCTGGCACTGAACATAGCTGTCTTCTGAAAAGTCTCTCCTGTTCCTCTTTAATCTTTCCCTTTTTGACTGTGCAGGTTGTGCATGCTCTGCTTCTCAGGAGGTACTAGAAGCTCTTGTCTGAAGACTCTTACGAAAAGGCTTTGCTTCTTTCAAGTGAAACAGATCTTTGGAGAGCCATACACTGCTAGTGTGTGTTTCTTTCCATGCTTTAGACAGTATTCCATGCCATTTTCTGTGAGCTCATTCTCGGTGCTTCTTGCTGGTGTCTCCCTGGACCTTTAGTTTGCATGCCCTTTCTGCACACACTGCTTTAAAGTAGTTCTTCCTACCTTCACAAAAAGACAAAGAAATCCTCTCACTATGGTTGGTGCATTTCTGAGATGTTTCAATGCCCTGGATTCCCTGGTTGCTGCCATGAGGTTCCCGCTCTGCTGGTCGCCCTGCCTCCCCATCTCTCTTTGCCCCCCCCTCAACTTCTGATATGAAATCAGCCTTCTCTGCTGGTAGATAAGGTGAGCCCTGCGGCAGAGCAGCTAATGAAGACGAGTCTTTGTTTTAATAACAAGTTAACAGTTGAAGGGAGCAATCTGAGAGGGGGAAATCTACCTTACCCTGTAATTCCAGTACCAGCTGACTCCATCTGCAGCTCTTCCAAACAAGAATATTCTGGTCTCCTAAAGGCCACTGGTAATTCTGACTATAATCCATGCGGGAGAACCAGACTTTAAAGTCCTTGTCAATCTTCTCTCCCTTTCCACTGACACCAGCCCATTTTCAGGTCAACATATTCATTTTTAAGTTGCTGTTAAGTCTACAACACTGGCATGGCATTTTGAAGTAAAGTCAGTAGCAGAGGTTGAACGGTGCTCACAGATTACTAATTTATGTAGCTTTTATCAAAGCAAAGTACAAAGATGCTTTTAAATAATAGTCTTTTATTAACACCATCAATACTATTATTACATAGTACTGTCAAACATACAATTTTACATTTAGCTGTGGATTTATTTTACAGTAA
Organism: Elanus axillaris; assembly: GCA_026212715.1. Lineage (NCBI taxonomy): Eukaryota > Metazoa > Chordata > Aves > Accipitriformes > Accipitridae > Elanus > Elanus axillaris. The sequence goes on from JANZLQ010000008.1 coordinate 32,462,245, forward strand.
AGAAGATGGTCTGCAGTTCCAGCTGAAGATCTTTGTGGTTAAGAAATGGTGTTGCATACAGCATGGCTGCTGCCTTTGTTTTCTTGTCTGCAATGGTGCAGTTCACCTTTCTATAGATAAAATATGCACTCTCTCAGTCTTCCCTGCCATTGGGCACCTGTAAGTCATCTCAAAACTTAGCAGTATTGAAGCGACAGCGCTAGCCAACACATTGTCTTCAGACACAGAAATTGCCTCAAAAGTATCATTTGGTATTTGATGTGGAGTGGACCAAGCATTTGACAGGCCTTAAAAAAAAAAAGGCAGTTGATTGACAGCTGTGAAGGCAGATTACTTTTCTTTAATACTGCTTTGAGGGAGGGCTTTCTTGGTCAATGTCCTGTCAGTGGTGTGACTGTAAAGTTTAAGCCAGAGCCAAAGCTTACCAACTCTTTGGCTCGTTGAGGTGCTCTGTTTGATTTTGTGAGGGTTGGGATCACCCTTGCAGAATGAGCATGGGCTAGTGAAGCAGTTGCAGGTATCTCTAGCAGCCTGCAGGAAGGGTGGGCTTTGCACCCAGCTGTAGAGGTGTGAAGATAACTGGTGACCAGGTTAGCACTAGCTCCTCCACGCTGGTTCCATCAAGTCAAAACAGAGGACTGCTCAGCTCTCCTGGCTTTCAGGCCAGGCTTTGGGTAAGTGAACTTCCTCTGCCTGTTCTTCCTCAACTACAAATGGCGCTGAAGGTGATTGGCAAAAACCTAAGCATTAAGTTTGAGAGTCATGGCAGGTGAATCTTACCCACACGCTGAACTGCTAAAAGAAGCTGCACACAGGCTTTTAAATGCCTGTCTCCCCAGAAGCCTTGGCCAGCAAAAAAACAACTTGAAAGCCGCTCTTCCACCTTATGACTGGGAAGATTGCAGGTACTTTCCCCTTTGCCTGGAGATATTGTTAGAAGGCAGCAGAGGCCCGTTTTACCGCCATAACAAGTTAATTAACTCCATTTTCCCCCAACTAAGCTGAGCAAAGGTTTTATGCAAGCCACATGCACTATATTGAGAAACAGGGCTTTTCTCCCATGTTCTTGCTGTGCCCGCAGTGATATAGCTAACAAAAGCTGTTGTCTTCTCCAAAGGAAAATCATATTTCTGAATTGTTTCCAACAACCTGGGTTGCTCTTTTGGTTTCTAACTAAACTCGCTGCATTAGAAGAAATCCCCGTCGCAAATTGCCTGCTTCCCTCACCAAGCCCTTGTGAATCATCCACGAGGGAACAACATGGCACTGCTACCGTGGTGAGCACAGCAGCTGCCAGGCTGCTCTCCTTGCCCGCTGCAAGACGATGCCCAGCATGAGCATCCAACAGCTTTCTTGGGTCATTTGTATGACTACCAAAATTTTTGGCCTTTTTTTTCCCCCCATTGATTCAAACAAGTTATGCCACCAAGCTTTTGCAAAAGAGGTTTCCAGGTACTTTTTCATAGCAGGCTTGCCTGTGACAAGAAGTGTAAAAAGCCTCTGCAAATCAGGAAACTTATTCTGCGGTGCAGTCAGTATAGGAAAAAGTTCACTCACCACTTTTTGTGCTTGGCTCTGCCGGTGCAGATTGAACATCTCACAGCTTCGATTCCTGCAAAGCACTCTCAAAATATTTGTCACAGACTGCTTTTGCTTGAAATCTACAGGAGCAGAGCAAGCTGCGCAACACAGCATGCCAGCGTGCTTGTGAAAAATCCCTTCTTGATGCCTGTTTCTGCTCTGCTTAGCATTTACCTTTGCACTCGCTATAGCCATTTTCTTGACCTTACGTTTACCTCCATGGCATTTACCCACTTCCTTGTTCAGCTGCAGATCTCGTTGGCTGGCTCAGACATCGCTGCACATGCAGCAATCTGTCAGCTAGACAGTAACTCCACTGAGGAAGGGATGTGCTGATTTCATCTGACATTGGCACATGAATTTGATTAAAATATCAAAGAAAGAATCCATTGATGTAGGTGTTTCTGAAGACCCGTTTGCACAACTTCAGAGACATTACTCAAATAGATGGTTCTGATCACCATAAGAAAATCCTGGGCTTGATGATGGAGGATGAGTCGCTACCCATGCTGTAACAGTGGTGCTTGGGATGAAGAGTTGTGTAATCGATGTGCCAGTGCTCCACAGCTGATGTTTTGCAAACCATCCATCTGGCTGCTGAGCTACTCTGGCAGCTGATTTCACAGCACCAGCAACCACTGAGTCTCCTTTCTCACCTGTGGCTGGACCAAGCTGAAAACCAAGGAGTGCTCTGGGTGACTGCTTCTGCAGGGACTTTCCTCTGGGCCGTGTTAGGCTTGTCCCTGGAGAAAGAAGAATCGAGGAGAAAGATTATAATGCAAACCCATAACACTGCAAAACTGCAGTAGGGCAAAGACCTATTCCTGAAGATCTGTCAGAAAAGCAAACAAAAATAAGACCTGTTCTGGTGAGTCAGAAATACTTGGCCATCATTGTCTGCAAAATACAACCTTTGATAACCAGTCAGCTACTGAGAAATTCAACGTACTCAATAGTGAGTTTTACGATCATCTCCCCTCTCAGCTACCAGCTACTGATAGCTTTGTAGGAATACGGTGATATCTTTTTGGGCTCCTTCGCCCTTGTTCTCTCTCTTTGCTGAACCCAGGACAGTTGTCTTCTCCTTTCCTTATCTTAGCAGTTAGGCCCATTCTTGAGCTACCTTCCCACCCTTCACAGAGACCTCCATAGGATGACTGAACATCGCCGCCTTCACTCTTTCTCCGTCTCTTCAGGCTGCTGGATGTTCAGCACTGGTTCAAGTTGATGCCCTGGAGGGGTCTGAATGATGTAGGTGCCAACACTGTGAAAAAAGAAGTGTACAATGCAGTTATTGTCCATTGGGTGGTCTCCAGCATGACAAAGCTGGACACTGTTGGTGACAAACCAAACCATCTCCACAGCCTTAGGGCTCTGGGGAGGGCAAGTCCTTTTCTCGCCTCTGTGCTTTTTGGCAGGCTGAAGCATGGAGCCTGCCTGGTTTGGGGAACTGACTTTGAATGGGTTACACTCTGCTGTGCTGGATTTCGAGTGTTGCTCTGGAGGAGGCTGTACATCTGCTTCACACCCGAAGTGCCCCTCTGCTAACAGGGGTGGGGGAGGAAGGGTCTAGGCAGGGTCAGACCAGTGCCTGTGTTTGCACTCCTGATTCAGTTCCAGTATTTAAAAAGCCCCTCACTAGGTTCATGTGATGGAGAAGCAAAGAAAGTGCCTATTTATGGAGGCTGAGGAGAATCCACAGAGTTGTGGGTAGCTGTTATTTGTCTGAATGGTGCCTCCTGACATCACGAGTGGCTGGAAAGCCTTGTTCAGGAACGACGGAGAAGGCAGCTCTGCCTGGTGGTGTCAATGCCTTAACACAACACTTCCAGCATCTAGCATTGCATTTCTTGTCTCTCATGGTAGAAATCTTATTTTGCGGGAAGCTTCATGTGTGGAGAGGGTAATGCTTTTTGAGTCTTGTGAGAAAAGTGCGCTCCTTGCTTGTTTGCAAAGTGACTTTTCAACCACACCACGTCAATTTTACAAAGACTGTGATTAGTTGTATATGTAGAAGAGAAGAAAAACAACTGTAAGAAAAGGTTTCACTAAAAATAAATTATAGGAAGATACCAGCTGAAAGGAAGACATATCTGGCAGATCTGGAAAAGTAACAAGCAGTCGTGCACTGAATTTCCTGTAACATAAAAATGCAGTTTTGCAACAAAACTATACGAAGCTCAAGTTTTTAACAAACCAACATAAGTTAAGGAACTTTTTAAAATTCATTTTTGTCCCTTGCCCATTTTATTTTGACTCCTGAGTCCTTCTTTAAGTGTGTATCCAAACTGTGGCCATCACTGCGGGGTCCTTCTGTGCAGAATGCTAGCAAGAAATGCTGAGGGTGCTGTGGCATTTATTCAGGTGGGTCAAGGAGATAGCAGCTGGCTGCTCTGCTATACCACTTCATCAAGAGCTGTCAGTCCCTGGCACTCCTGAGCCTGTCAGTTGTTGCGTTGTGCCTGGCTGGTCAGGATGGAGCACCGCCGGGCAAGGGCTCCTTTGCCAACTCCAAACCTTGTGTCTTTTTGCAGCACTTCCAGGCTTTGCTGGAAACATGGCAGGCAAGCGCAGCCCGGGGGTGCTTCTTCTGGATGTGTGGGTGCTGCAGGGCAATGTCAGCTGTGGCCCAGGATTAAAGGGAGAGGAAATGCTGACTGGCTGATGCATGGCAGCAGAAAGTGAGGTGCAGGGCCAGCTTTGCAGCGCACACTTGACCAGGTGAACCTCACTGCAGCATAGACGTTGGAAATGCAAAATTATGTCTGACTGCACCAGGGGCAGGAGCTCTGGATCTGTTCGCCCTTTAAGCCTCCGCAAGGCACAGTGTGGTGGGGATGCGAGTGAGGCCAGGGTGAGCCCTCCAGGAGACACGCGCACGCAGCCCTGCCCTGGGCACCTGCGGAGGTTGTCCCTTGGAGGCACAGCTCTGGGATGACAGTCCTTTAGTGCCTGCTAAGTATTCTTGTGGGTGCTTTGTTTTGCAAAAGCTCCAATCTGGAGCACTTTGATACACGTCCTCTTTCTTCATACGCTGCCCAAGTCTCGTTTCTCTCCTTGTTTTGTGCTCATTTTCCTCCTTTCTATTTTTTCCCTTCCTTTCTGGTTTTTCCCTTGTTGTGACTTCCTTATCTCCCCCCACCCTTTCCTTGTTCTCTTTTTTGTCTCTGCTCACCCTTTCCCTTCTGCCCCTTCATTGCATTTCCCATTCTCCAGTGGCTCTGGCACCCATCAGAGAGGACGGGGCATCTCTGTGAGTCTGTGCCTCAGCATACTGATCCCCACCCCAGCAAAGAGGGGATACTGGAGAGTCCAGCTGCTCTCTGAGACTCTACTTTGTTTTTCGTTTGCTTTGGGGATTTTGGAGTTTTTGTTGCAAGCTGCTTCATCAGCCAGTGAGGTTGGTACCCACAGCTGGAGCAAAGAGTGAAAGTGGGTGGCTTTCAGGGAGCCACTGCTGATTTCTTTGCAGCTGCAGCAGCATTTCTGTAACGTGTGGGAGGACGCATCTGAACAGCCCCACAATTTACCCCTTTGCACCCGATGCTTTTCTCCGCCTCAAGCCCCCTCCTAAACCTGATTGGAGATCCCCTTCTCCTTCTCGGATAAAAGGAGAAGCCACCAAACTGCTATCTGCCGTGTGCCTTCCTGTTACTGGCCACATGGCACGAGCTCCTCTGATCCTGGTCAAGGTTCACTCTTCAGGGCTTGGAAGATGCAAATGTAAAATTGAAACTACTGGTTGCTCTTCTTATCTGTTTCCGGGCCAGTACGGGGTGCGCCTCTGCCTTTAGGCAGAACCTGCTGCTGGGACCTTGCTGATTTCAGTTTCATTGGTACATTCTCCTCACAGGCCAGGCATAAGCAAGGTTTGCACTTGCAGCACCGGATCTCAAAGCACTTAAACTGTTAACTAACAAGGTTGCAATGGGTAGATGTTTTTTATACCCATTTTACAGGGAGGTTAAAAAAAAAAAAAAAAAAAAGCACAGAGTTACAGTGTTCCACAAGAAGAAAAGGAGTGTAGCTGCCTGGGGTTGTCCTTCTGCTGTGGACATTTACGCCGTGGACAGTATTTGTACGCTACAAACTTTACCTATTGAGCATCCTGCCCAAATACTGCCTTCTGTAATGAGTTAGTCACCAGCAGCATAGGGATATACGCATATATGTCAAAATACCGTCTTACTATTATTGTCTAACCATGTTTGCATCTATATAAATCTAGCATAAAATGTATATAATGATACCATGCATATGCATTTGTGGAGCGTATACATAATGCACTCATTTGTATGCAAATACAGTTGTATACATATATAAATACACTTTTCAAGCATGAATTCAACAATGGAAAAAACCATTTGTTTTTAAAAGTAAGCCTTTATTATGCCACAGCCTCCATGCTGATTCTGGCTAAAAATTATTTTTTCTCCTTGATGACAGGTAGCTATCAGTTTTCCAGTGAAACAAAGGAAAAGAAGATGAAATAGTTGTCAAGCATTGCATTGTACCATGCCATGAATTTTCCTTCCTACAGGCTGAAGCGAAACCACTGAATTATACCATAACTGTCAAGCACCCTGTTTTTAGTTTGTTGCTCAAACACAATAAAATTATTTAATATACAAAAGCTATCATGCGAAGCCAGTAAGTTTTTCCTCCAGCAATATATCAAGGAAAACAAGACATGAGAAACGCACCTGAAAATGTTGAAACATTGACCGTAGGATGTGGGAGAATATTTGTAATAGATCATATTTACGACAAAACAGAAACTCAACACCCTGGAAAACATACACACCACTTGAACTGTGTTTACTTCCAGGTGCATTGGCCTTTGCATAGGGGTGGGCCGGGTGATTCAGCTAAATCTGAAACCTAATAAATTCTTGCCTTCTGTTTTTACATCACAGCCAGTGATTGCATGTGACACGTTAAAAACAGATTATCGCTACGTAAATGCTACCTTTGGTATTTATCATATCAATCCTGCTAAGGATCATTTCTTGGGTGTATTGTACTTCAGTCTTTCACTTATGGTTGTGTATTCGTGGGTGCGAGAGGATATACGTTCAAATGGGAGGACTTTAGCCTGGATTGTGAGAGTCGAGAGATGGGTTTGTGTCAAATGTGTTCTTTAGTTTACCTTCTTCTGTTTAGGAAACGTGGGAGCAGACTGTGGTTCTCAGCAATGTGTGCCTCGTTTGAGCTCATTCAGTGAATATGGTTTTGTCCAAATGCTAAGTAATAGCCACACTTACTAGGAATTTGAGCTGCATTAATTACACCAACCGGTAAAGTCATATTGTTTCTTTTCTTTGACTGGAAAAACATACAAGCGTTTCTGACATGAGCCCTCGCACAAGAAAATTTAAAATTAAATTTCGATTCCTTCAAATAGCGCAACTTAGAAATGGTTTCCATGAAACCTCGCCCTCAAATCTTAATGTTTACATTTTTGCAGATGCTGAGGATAAATGAGGTATGAACAACATCAAAGGAAATTGTCCAAAAATACATAGTAAATATTTTTAGTAGCTATTTTTAATAAAACCCCTTTTTTAAATTACTAAATAATTTTTAAATTTATTTAACCAAATATTTATTGTGGCATTTCTTTTAAGCCAGGGTGGTCCAAGCTCAGCAGCCACTAGGTCTGCACCAAGATTTGGGGAGCCCACCCCCCGCAGCAGCTCCATCCCCCAGCCTGGGGAGCAGAACCTCACCTTCACCCCTCTTGGCGGCTCCCTTTCGCCCTTCCTCCCAGCAGCAGTGCCCTTCGAGCCCTGCGGCCGCTCCCCGCCACCGAAGCTGCTGTAGAGGAATTGGGGAAGGAGGAGGGGGTTTGCTGTGGGTTGTTGCTGTCCAGTTTGGAGACTTGATTGCTGGAAGTGAAGAGGAGAAGGAGGATGCAGCAGCTGCTGCAAGAGCCCTGGTCGCAGCAGCCCAGCTCCCTGCGGCAGGTGCTGAGGAGGTGAAGGAGTAGGTGTTTGGCTCTTCAGGCAGCTCTCCCATCATCAGCCATGGGAAGAAGGGGTGGGCTGCCTGGAGGCTTTCTGGAGGCTGGAGCTGCACCACACTGTGAGGATCTGGCTGTTCCTGACTCCGAAATATGTCCAGTGAGGCAGGCAGCCAGCGCGTGGCCCTAGTTTCAGCCATACGGATGTAAAATCCAGGAGGACCTTGCTGCTTCTGTGGGGAGCATTCAGGATTTTCCTGTGTGTAGCAGGAGATGGACCTGAGACAAGGTAACATTAAACCCCTCACCAGCAAGTACCCTGACAAATCCTTGGTGATATGAATTTGTTTAAGCCTAAGGACTAACCTAAGGATTAACCTAAGGACTAACCTAAGGACTGGTCCTGGCTTCAAAGTCTGTCTCTCTCTGCCCATCCATCCTCTGTGAGGACCTCTGCACACCGTGTGAGTTCACGGTAGCCCAGCTCCCCCCATACAAAGTAGGACTGATCATTTTGCCTTTCTTTTGCTGTCTCTCTGCAGTGCCCGTTTGTTAGCCTGTTAGCCCAATGCTGTGCAGCACAACCTTTTTCTTACTGCTGAGCTCAGGAGAGCTGCAGCCCTCCTGGGGGTCTAGGTGCTAGCATACATTGGAGAACTAGAAATAACATCAAAGTTTGTGCCAGTCAAGGCTGCATGCCGCTTGTTTTGCTCGAGCAAGTAGTCCCTTGAGATCAGCATCGTCTGTCCATCAGTTCTGGCTTGCACCGAACCACTGGACACTTCTGGAGCCCTGAAAATCCCAGGGATGCGATGGCATGGGGATGGGAGATGACGTGTTTCCCAGGCACTATAAAACAGAATGGGTGGGATTTGCTGGCCTGAAGGCAGCTGGCTGGAAGCGAGTGTGAACTGCTTGAAGCAAGAGCCTGGCATCCCCGCAGCTGGTCAGCTCTGCCACCTGGGGTGGTGAATCACCCACGGCGGGGGGGGGGGGGACAGGACGGACACGACGACGTGTTTCCCTCTGTCGGCCACAGAGCGACCCTGAATGTGACACCTGCCTCTCCCTGGGCCAGCGGCGGGAGCTGATGCCCGAGGCAGGAGGTGAAGGGCAGGACGGAAAGGGAGCGGGGGCATTAGCACCACCAAATTGTGGTGAGGGATTAGTGGATCCTTACATTCCCTCTATGGTTCATGTGGGAGAGAGGCGCAGGCCCAGGAGGTAACTTGCAGCAGTGACATTAGGCGCCTGCTCTGAAATGCGCTGTGGAGGGACTGCCTCTCACCCGTGGCTGTGTAAGATGCTCCAGCCCGGCTGGGAGAGCTTCAGGCAACTTCAGCTCCATTAGCTGGGCAGTGCGAATGACTCGTCCACCTGGGACATCTCCAAATCCAGCTGGGGGGGGGGGGGTTCAGTCACCCTGGGCCGGGCAGGGAGGTGATCAAGGTGCCACGCCACCCTTCCCATACCCTGGCTCCTCAAAAACGCGGACTGCGAACCAAAGTCAACCCCTTCTGAGAGACGTGGGAGTAAACTGGAGGTGCTGGACTCCCTCAGCCTTCCTCAGAAAATAACCTTTCTCTCAGCTCTTACGATACCAGGTGCAAACTGGTGTTTCACGGTTGCTTTTGGTTCTGTTGAAAGGGTTGTACTCTCTCACCATGCACATACATGTGGAAAAAAGAGCTGTATGAGTGCTTTCAACTTCATGTAGTCTCCTGCTGAATTTGATCAAAACCTCAGAAAGTGAATTATACAGGCAGTAGTAAAAAGACAGTACAGATCCTTTATTTTGGCTGCCTCGAACCCAGAATATGAATAGAAGGCTCCGCTTTATTCCAGTGATGATAAAAGGCAATCTTCAGGTCTTTAATTTGAAAAAAAAATACCAGTCGATGCTAAGGATGATAGGAGATATTGTACTGTAGAGGAGTGGAGAACGGGAGCAGGAGTAGGAGTAGAGAAATGAAAAGGTGGAGTGTAGGAGGAGGGCCGTGGGAGTAGAAAATGAATTGTGGTGCATCCATCAGCATTTCGGCATTGTGGGAGATGAGATAAACTTAACGCTGTCATTTGTAGATGCGGTAACATTTCTTGTACTGAGCCGTCGCTGTGCTGAGCTGTTTTAGGAGGAGGAAGCCCCCCTTCAGCTGCCGAATGGGCGGTTTTGTTCACAGCATCGCATCCTAAAGTGGTCAAAGGTGTTGGGGTGCTGCAGGAGAGCGGTGTCGGCGGGGTTAGGGCACGCAGCTGGTGTGACCCTCGTGTTATGCGGGCGTGTGTGTCACTTCTTTGCTTTGACTCTAAAATTGGTTGACGTGGAAGGATTCCTTCCTTTCGGAAGGACTCACTCACCCAGGCGGTTCCGCCGAAGTCAGGGCAGACTGCCTGGATTACTCATCCCAGGAAAGCGAGCAGCATCGTCTCGTCAGCCTTCATCCCTCCTCCAGCCCCCAGCAGACCTGGGCCCAGCCGATCGCATGCAATAGTCAAAATCCCCGCGGCAGAGCTAAGCTCTGCATGTTGCTTTGTGAGTCATGGGGCCCCACTTGCCAAGCAAATGCAGCATTTTGAAGGCTCTAGTTCCATCACTCTCTACCTCCATGTCCCTCACCCTTTGCTGCAAACTGCTGTCTGTATCCACTGCTCAGTTTTGAGCTGCAAGACCAGCAGTGACGTGGGACACAGATGTGGCAGAGCCCTGCCAAGTTGGTGAGGCAGGCGAACACAATGCCAAGCGGGGCCAAGAAAGGGCCACACAACCCCTACCCTGCAGAGCTGGCTGGGCTGAACTGCAAACACACCAGAGCTTCTGAAAATCCCCCAGCAGTAGCTTTCTTCTCAGTTTTCACAGCTGGCACCTGACAGAGGAAAGCTATTTTTTTTTCAACATCTGCATATACCAATAGAGGTCAGGGAATAACATCCCTACTTTTGAAAGAGTGAAAAAGAAAGAAGTGCAAGATTTAAAAAAAAAAAAATCTTTAGAAGAAAGCCTGGGTAATAAATCCATTTCCTCTAGCAGGATGGGTGCCAGTCTGGCTCAGTTTTTTTTTTTCTTTTTTTTTTTTTTTCTCAAACACCAAGGAAAGAAAAAGAAAATGTTTCAGTGTTCTCAGGCACTTCTTTTGTTTTGGCTCCCATTTAAACACATCCAGTCACCATGCGTCCCTGGCTGCTTCTCACCATTATATAATCTCTGCTTCTCCAAGGCAGGGTGCTCTCCCTTATTGCAGGGCAACTACTGTAGCCGAGTTTTGTAACACTGCTGGATAAAGCTGTTCCAAGCTGAAACGTGGCATGCAAGTTATTAGGTTGAACGGGGACTATGTTGCTTTTTTTTTTTAACTGAAAAAAAAGTGGGGTGTGTGTGTGTGTGTGTGTGTGTGTGTGTTCTAAATTCTGTGGCTAAACAGTATAAGTTTGTGGGTTGAATCCCTTAAAGGGTTTGTAAAACACAGAAATGACTTAAAGGCAAAGCAACTCTGAAATGTGACAAGCAGCCAATCTAAAATACGGTATAATCACCTTTGGCATTTGGGAAAAGAAACATGGCAAAACCAGTGCCTTACAATTTTACCAGTTACTATGCACTTATGCATATGTTGTGCTAACTATGTAGTTAGGTGTCATTGCATGTCTTAAAAAGTGTTATCATAATAGACAGCATTTGTATATAGATGTATGATCCACCACTGAATTAAACGCTCTGGGCCTAGATTCAGTCTTATGCTCTCTCTCCTTCATTATTGTTACTCATTTTCAGAAAATATTTTTATAGGAACAATGAACAGCATTTAAATGACATTGACGCTCTCTGCCTTCCTGCAGAGGGGAGGGAAGAAAGAGTCACAGGTTTGCCGGCTCAACAGTGACAGTGTCGTGTCGTGTCGTCGTCCCC
>JANZLQ010000008.1:32475508-32502470 GCA_026212715.1 Elanus axillaris
GGCCGCCCGCCGCGCCGTTCGCAGCGCTCCGGCTCCACGCCTTTTTTTTTTTCCCCTCTTAAATTTTTTTTTAAAAATTATTATTACTACTATTTAATTTATTTTAAATTTTACCCCCCCCCTTAGTCCTGAGGGGGAAAAAAGCGGGTTTGCCCCCTCCCCCTCCCCCCCGGTGGGGGGCAGGAGGGGCCGGGGCCGCCGCCCCGTCCCGCCGAAAGCAAAAGTTCACGCCGTGTCACGGCACTGTCCCCGGGCAAACCCTGCGGGAACAACGCCGCCGCCTCCCGCTCCCCCGGGGGGGGACGGGGGCTGCCGGTACCGGGGTTCAACACCCGTGTCGTTGGGGGTGGGGGCGGCCGTGGGTCGCTGCGGAGGCTCCGCCACGTCCCCTGGGGCTGCCCGGCCCCGGGATTGCCGTCGGGCACCGGGGCGGGGGGCAGAAGCAAACAGGGATGGGGAAAGAGCGGAGGCAGGACAAGGGTTGCAAAAGTACCGTGTGTTTAATGAGTAAGCGGCTGTATTTGTCCTGATGGCTTCGTTAAACTTGGGTCGCGGGATCGTCTTTCTCCTCGCAGGTGGTGGGGGGCCGGTGCTGCTCGGGGCCAGGCCGTAGGACCAGCTGCTGGAGGGGCTGCTGGGTGGCCGGGCGTCGTGTGGGGCTCTGTGGCCTCGCCGGGCCCCTGGTCCCGTCCGGCTCTGCATCGCCCGGGGCTGGCGGAGGCTGCAGAGAAATCCTTCCGTCCTCCAGGGCCTCCTCTGTCGAGAAAGCGTCACCCACCCGTGTCCGCGCTCGCGGTGGGGGCCGAGCATCTGGCGTCCTGGCCCTGTTGCGTGGGAGCGTGGTCCGAGGAAGCCTCCACTGCTCCGCCAGGGATTAAGTGATGGCAATAAATGTGTGAGGTGCATGCACCTGGCACGGCGTCAGCGCGTCCTGGTGTGTTCATCGCTTCGGTCCAGCTGGGGCCAGCCAAACTCTTTGCTTCGCCTCCTAGTATTGGTATTATTTGCCTTTTTTAGAAAAGAAAGTGTATTTATGTATTTTTAATTGCATAGCTAGGAATGTTTGTTGCATCAGATTTTGGTGAAAAAGTAGGTTTTTTTTTTTTTTGGAGGTAAGCAACAACCTGCTAAGGAAATGCAGGTTAATCTTAAACTCATTTTTAGCTGAAAGTTTTTAAGACTTTTAGTAGTAATTTGTTAGTTTCTATCGATGTGTTTGACTGAAAAATTTAAAGGGTAATTGTCTGAAGATATCTTTCCTGAAAACCCTTAATAGGAGTGAAATGATTGATAGCTGACAAGTTTTAAATAAGGTAACTTGTGACTTGAAAATGCTGTGTGTTTTTTTTTTCCCAATGGTATTTCAGTTTCCTTGAAAAAAGCAAGATGCATCAATTTTAGAATGCGTAGAAGAGAACTGAAAACCAAACAAACCAAAATAAAATCAGAGCAAAGAACTCCCAAATTCAAGCAAGCAAGTAAGAAACTCTGTTAGCTGTGTAACTTGTTAGGTGCTTCCTATTTTACTGCTGCTCTTCCTGTGGTGCTTCAGCGAGTAAGAAGTCGTACACCCCTCCCTCCGACGGAACTCTTCTTCCTCTGCCCCCGTGCCCCTCAGAGAGGGAGAGCCATTGCTGGTATGTGTTTTGGCTGTGGTACCCTCTGGTGGGGTGCCGTAGGCGCCCTGCCACAGCTAGTGGGTAAATTACGCGTGCGCTCTCCTGCCATAATTGAGTGGTTACCCTGTTCTGCACTGGACACGCGTTACCCTAATCCCTTCTTTTGGCTGCGTCACTGCCAGGCTGCTCAGAAAGTTACACGCTTGCAGGTTTTACTGCTTCAGCCAGATAAGTGCAATGTTTCTTAAACGTGTTTTCAAGTTTAGTTGCTGGCAGCCACTGGGTGTCAATGCCGTAACTGCTCTGGCCGAGGCGTGCAGCCCGTTTGCCTTGTTTCTCACCGTTTATCTGTGGCGTGCCTTGAGTGGGGATTATTTTTATTTTTTGGGTTGGGAGCTGCTGGTGTGCTGGTGCTCTGGGGGCCAGGGACCCGCCGTCAGCGTGGGCACGGGGCTGGGAGCAAAGCCGGGCTCAGCCGAGGGCCCTGGCAGAGGAGGAGCATCGCTGGGCAAGGAGCACAGATCGGTGGTGGCTGACTTCTCCACTGAGAGAGGGAGCGCAGGGTGGCGTTGCGGCCGGGAGCGTGTTCTGCGCCGGTGTTTTGCGGTCTGAGAAAGAGAGGGTGGGTTGGTTTTGTTTGGGTTTTTTTTTTTTCACCCCCCTTAAATAAAGCTTCTAGGCACTTCATCTTGTAGGAGTTTGTGTGTTTGTAAGTGCAACAAGGCACCTTTCAAATTATACACGTAACCTATGAAACACACAGGAAATTAAAAAGAATGCACACTTTCTGCATAGTGCCAGGGCTGTGTTGCTCACCCAGAAGATGCGGGCTAACTGCTCTAATGCTTGTGAACATGTACTGCCCTGATTTATTAGCTGATGCTAAGCTGCTTTTTCATTTTTCACTGAATAAAGAAGTCAAATGGTGTCAACATTATCTGTTAGAAGCTCAAAATAGCATCCAAGTTCTTCTGAATAAAACCAGCTTTTTAAATAAGGCTAGAAGCCATAGGTAGTAACATGAATTTATCAGTAGTAGCTTATTAAGGTAGTTAAAGTTGTTCTCAGTTACATTTACAAAGCAGCTTATTTCGCACTTAGCAGAAACTCTGCTTTATGAACAAACCCCCTGTTGAATGCTCGGGGAGCAAAGTCCACAGGACCCCTGTGCAGTGGCTACCTTGATGGAAGGAAGCGCTTGAGATGTGCTCTGCCAGACCCGCCGTATTGTTGGTTGTGACCAATGTATTGCGCCGGTTGTGAACAAGTGCCGATAGTGACCGGTGTTGCTCAGAGAAGGCTGAAGCAAGAACGAGATCTGTTTCAGAGATAACAAAGAAGTTGTTGTGAAAGTTGTATGGAAGAACGAAACTTTTTTCCTGGTTGCAGTCAAGTGAAAGCAACGTTTTCCCTTACCTGTGCTAGCAAGAAGCACAGGGCTTAAGACAGTCGATAGTCCTCCAAGAACTTCACTGCAGCTGTAGATAACTTTTCTTTTACTCCAATCTGATAGCCTTTGGGCTAATCATCACACGTAAAATATAAAACATCTCTGGGATGAGTGTATTTCTTGATGACTTTGCTTTATGGCAAGATGGTTGAGATCTATTGTAAAGGAGCTCTTGCAATTAAGCTTCCTCGAATGGTCTTATCCTTTTAGCCTGCATTTGAAAATGGGTTCAAATCAAAAGCTGTAATTGTTCTTAAACAGAAAACACAGAGTTTTGGTGGTACTCACCTGGAGGTGTATGTGTTGTTAAGTTTTTCACAGTGGCAGGTGTTAAGGTCAAGTGGGAATTTACACCTCCTCCACTTCTAGTCCCAAGGAAACTTGATCGCCTAAATTTATTTGTTGCCATTGCCAAAGGAGTGAGAATAGCTGATACCTAGCTGCAGAAGGATGAATGGGTGTAAGCCTGAAAGCCCGAGGACAAAACAGGCATGGGATGGGTGCTTTGGCCCTGCTGTAGGAGTGCTGGATGGTCGTGACTCAGTTCTGTAGTGAATCGGTCTCTGCACAATAAATTCTGGGTAGTGGTGTATTTGATTTGAAAGTCACACATAGCCTCAAGTGTTTGAAGGACTTTAAGAAATCAGGAATAATCTGCACAGTTGTCCAAAGCTTTTGATTCTAAATGAGTGAACAATTTAAATCGTGGAAATTTATACTATTTATTAAAAGTGAAACAAACGTATCTTTGTGAGGCTTTTATCACACATTTCTTTTTCTGCGTGGAACTATCACAAGTGAAGATTGCCTTGAAGAATTGCTGTGTATTCCCTCAGAGCTGGTTACATACTTGTGGGCACTTACTTCTGTGCCTTTAGATGCTTCCCTGGGTGATCTGTCGACCCCCTACCATCAC
This sequence comes from Elanus axillaris, assembly GCA_026212715.1. Classification (NCBI taxonomy): domain Eukaryota; kingdom Metazoa; phylum Chordata; class Aves; order Accipitriformes; family Accipitridae; genus Elanus; species Elanus axillaris. The sequence continues at coordinate 32,479,494 of JANZLQ010000008.1, forward strand.
ATGTTGTGTTATACGTATGTGCTGCACACACACACATGCATACAGCAGTATGTATGGTTGGTTTTCTCTTCCTGGGTTTTGCCAAGTTGGACACTATGACAGTCATACCTTTTCACCTGTGACACCAGTAATAGCCTCAACAGCTGGAAGCTGGAGTTGCATCTGCTCTGCCCTGACACCTGATCTCAGCTGGGGCAGCTCGGAGCACCGGCCAGACCTGTTCCAGCCTCTGCCCACCCCAATGGGAGTTTAGTCTTCAGTGGCTGACATACCTGCTCACTGCCCCTAAAAAAATGTCCTCCGAGGCAGCTGTCATGGTCTGCGAGTCACCGGCTTGCGTGTCACTTCGTTTCAGGTCTGAAAGTTCAGCTTAATCTTTGGAGGTGCGAGGTGCTCTCCTCGCCTGCGCCTGAATAACTCATGGCGAAGCTGAACGGCAGTGCCAGCCCTCAACGGGCTTGTTCCTTTTAAACGTAATTGTTTCTCCCTTTGTGTTTGCCCTTTGGATCTCAGTCCTTGCTTGAAGGACAAAGCCCATTCTGACCTCAAACCTGTATGTGGCACCCCTGGTTTTGGGGTGGCGCGCGGGCTTCCCTGGTCCCATCCCGCTGGCAGGTTGCCTCCGGCAGGGACCGAGGGCCTCCTCGCAGCACCTGGGAGGCTGGAGATGCGCCCGCTGCTGGTGGCGTGCGCTGCCTGGTGCGATGCGTCCCAGCCCTTGTCAGTGGGTTTGAGCTTCCCATCAGGTCCTGGAATGATGCATTGGAAATAGTCTTCCCTTTCTTTGCCCATTTTCTATTTGCTGTGATGTCTGTTCAGTTACTTGTATGATTGTAGGTAAGATTAAACCCCAAAACGGAACGCCTGAGTGGCTTCTTGTACTGACATAATGAACTAAATTTTCCTGAATTGCCTGACTTTAAAGAACTTAAATACAAAAACAAGGTAACTGCTCCCTTTGCCACTGTACTCCTTACAACACACTCAGCAGCTTCCTTAGTATCATTATTTTTGTATGACTTAGACAATTTCACAAGTTGTCAGTGAAGTTGGTGGTTCAGGGAAGTGGGGCTTTTGCTGCCTGGGATGGAAAGGAGAAGCAGTGTGGTAGAAGGGGTTACAGATGTTTAGGTAGACTATGTGAGGTTTTTTTTTTTTTTCTTTTTTTAAATACACTGATCAACCATAAAATAGGCAATTATTTTGGTGCTTTAGGTTTTTTATAAGACTCCAGAAATGATGTACTCTTGAGATGTCTGTTCAGACTTTTTTCAGTTTCTAAGGCATAATACTGCCTAAATATGTTCTCCTCTGTTTACACAACTGGTGAATATTTTGTAAAATGAGTGTTTGGCTTTTGGAACAAAAATGCTGATAAGTTTTGCAGCCACAGATTTGTGAAATATGTAGGGCTGTGGCTACAGAGATTCGTCCTTCAGCCCCTTCTGTTTTGGGAGAAAGTTCGTTTGTGAAACAAGGTTTTCTAATGGAAATGAGTTTATAACCTTGAGTAATAAATAGTGAAGTAAGACACAGTGAAGATACCTGGTAAATAGTTTATTGTTTTCCTCTTCCAGAAGTATGTAAAAAATGGATATATTTAGTTTATTGTCAGCTCGTATGAAAAAGGAACTTCAAATTCACTGTTGCTGGCTGCAACTAGTCATAGTTAAGCATATGGTAGTGCATACTGATACTTTAATGAATTTTGTAGCGTTTTGTTTTTAAGTCTGGTTGCCAAAATGGGTTTTAAATACTGGGGAAACACTGCTCTTTGTGATGATAGGCTCCCCTTCAGAAGTAAAGTGCACCTGGGGAAGAATTGCATTTTGAAGAACAGCATCTCTGCTGCTCCATGGAGAGGTTCAGCATGAATTAAATTGATCTCTGAAGACAAATGCTATTCACATTTAGGTATTATTTCTAAATATATGTAGTAAATGTTATTCACGTGTGTTCATCAAGCAAAGGTGCTTCATTCCTGTACTGTAGTTTGTGATAGGCAGACGTCTTACGTTAGCAGTGCAGCAGCTGTTTCACAAAGTTTCTTGGTAGGTTTCCATTCTGAATGGATGAGGTGGAGAAATAAAACAAAGTCAGCTGCTTTTGCTGGATTGATGATTATCTGCTAAGAACTTCATTAGGCCTCATGCTTGTGCTAGGTTTCAATAATGGATACCAATCTTTACCAGATCACTTAAAATAATACCCGAGGAGGCAAATGTTTTGAAGCACTTCTGCAGTAAATGGTGAAGGTTTAGCAATGCTTTGCCTTGTGGTATGTGGATGGGACCAGAAGTGGCTAGGTTTAAAAATGTAGTCACTGAAAACCTCCTGGGACTCTTGACGGCTGCCACATGAGACGAGATTAGAAATTTGCTGGAGGAGCGGAGGGCACACTCAATTTCCTCAGACAGCGTATTGTTGTTAAAGGCATCTTGCACCACTGTACAGTATCAATGATGTTACAGTTCTGTTTGAAAATATGTCTTATTCTAGAGTTAATTAAACTTAAAGGTACAAGTCTTCTCTTGTTCTAGCCTTAGAAACGTAATTTTTGGGAATGCTAGGAATCCATGCAGCTGGAATTGCATTCAGTCCCATTGCTGCTTCAAGCCAGTGTGCCAGGGATGGCTGCAACTGCATTTCTAAGCAGCCCATGTTTCCCCGAGTGCTTTGCTGGTGTGTTAGCTGCGACCCAGGCGCGTGTTGGTGGGAGCATGTGGGGTTCCGTTTACGTTTTGTCAAGGCTGGTTTTGTTGCCTGGGTCTAAGGGGTGTGTAAGTTCTGGGGCCTGGCATGTGTGTACTTGAGAGAACGTACTGTGTATGTGTGGGACATGCTCTCTAAAATAGTACGTATTCAGACTTAAATTTGGATTGATTGCTGACAAAGAGCTTGCAAGCAGAGGTGCCCTTAACCTGTAGTATTTGCTGGCTAAATTGTATGTCCTAGCTGTGTGTTGTAATATGTAAGAGCTCTTATTTGCTTAGCGTCTTCATTTTTTGGGAATATCTTACTGTTCAGAGGCCGCTTCGTGCCAGGCCTCCATGCTTTAACTGTGTCAGGATGTGAAGGGTGAAGTGGGCTGCTCTCTGCTTCTCAGGTGTTGGCGTCTCCCTCTAAAAGTGTTGGGGACGCCCTCCCCCCTGTCCCTTTAGTCAGTACCGGAATGAAATTTTCATCATGCGCAGAAGTCAGGAAATCAAAAACTTTTTTTTTTATGAAGCGAGCTGCATGCACACGTGAAGGAATTGTCCGTGTAAGCAGCCACTGTGCTCTTCGTGGCAGCTGTAGCTCTCGGAAGAGTTGAAGGCTGGTGAGGGAGGAGATGCCGAGGGCAGCCTCTGGCACCAGCCGCTCTCCTGCTCTGCTGGCCCTGTTGCAGAGGAGGAGGGTAGCAAGGGAGCGAAAGTGCTGTGTCTGGGAGGGCCCTGCACAGCTACTGTTCATCTGGGGCTGGTCTTAAATCTCCGGGCTGGAGCCGCTGCCTATGTGTGGGCTGATGCCCTGGCTGTCCTGCTGCCCTTTCTGCTGGCAGGTCCACCTTTGGGGAATCCTTCTGCTTGCTGGTGGTCCCTGCTTTGACGCTGCAGTGGTTTGTGCCTCCTGGCATGGGCAGAACTTGTGACTGGTTTGTTTATATGCTGACATTTAAATTTATACACTTTGATTCAAGTCTGATTTGTTTTCCCCTTTTTTTTTTTCCTCCCCTTTTTCTCATTTTGGCAGTTACCGCGAGCTGGCAGTAGAGGGTCTTTGACTTTGGTTTTTTTTTTTGGGAAGGGGAGCTCTGGAGCTTTGGGATACAGACAGATACAGATTCATTTTGTAGAAGAAAACTGAAGTGAAAATTGCATGCTTTCCTCCCCCGCCCCCTCCTAAACAAGGGCTGTATGTGTAGTTCAGAATATGGGCTCCAATTGTCCAAATACTGTTGGCAGTCTCGCTTGCAATGTGAAGGTAGCAACTTCTTCAGTTTTCTTATGCTTAACTCCAGAAACTGTGACGTGGGTGGAGTTTCACTTACCCATCACTGACTTCTCAAACTACGCAGTTAGATAAGACTGAAGCAACGTGCTATAAATGTGGTGACTTGTTAGACCGCATTTATTGTGCAAATGAGCTTGCATCCCGCAAGATCAGCAGAAACGCTTAATGTTTGCCTGGATGAAAATTAATTACAATTTGGCTACTGAAATTAAAGGAATGGATGTGTTGCCCGTTGTGTTACGTGAAGCTGCCTTTTAGTTCCCACAGTGGGAATTAGCACAACTGCAAATGTTTTTTTGGCATGTGTGAGTTTCAGGTCCGAGTTGGTGCTAAGCTCTGGCATCTGTAGCCTTCTCAGGTTTAGACAAAACTTGTTTCACTTTGTCTGCTGCCCCTTAATATATGTTAAATGTATTTGAAGCCGCTAACGGGAATAAGGGTACTAACAATCCAAAAATATACTGTGCTGGTGGTGGAGGCTGATTTGCTTGTAGCTTGCATTTGCTTAAAAACAGATTTGAGTTAATCTGCTAATTTGGATGTGATTGTTAGAATAAAAAAATAAAAAAAGGTACCTGTGCTGTACATCTCTTGGATACATATCCAGATTTAAATTTTGATTGCCAAAAGCATACTTACAGACTGAGGGATCTTTAGTGTTTGCCAACTAAATTATATCTTATAGCAATGCTTTGCAATATATAGAAACTCCTAATTAGATATTCAAAAAATGAAGATGCTGTTATTCAGGGATGCTTCATAGCAGGCCTCCGCAGTTCTTCCCTGTCAGGATGTGAAAAGATTATGCGCTCTGTGCTCCTGCTCACTGTTAACGTGTTGATTTCTCTTTCCAAAAATACTCTCTTCAAATGTGAACTTTCAAATTAAATGTAATTATTTGCAACCCCCACAACCCCTTCTCCCAGAAAACCTGGCTCTGAAGGCATCCTGGCGGTGCAGTGAGGGAAGAGGGATTATTCCTGCTGTTGTCTCCTCTCTGGAAAGGCATAATTAGCAGGTGTAATTTGTAACTATTTGGTTAGACCCCCTCTTCTTTCCTTTTCATCCCCTTTGCCCACAGCAGTGCCCTGAGAGGCTCCAGCATCAGAGCGCTGGGGCGGGGGGGCTGCCCCCAACAGCATCCTCTGGATGGAAGCGTGGGTTGGCACTGGGAGGTGGGGAGGTGTGAGCAGGTGGCTTTTCGGGACAGCCTGCCTTCTGCCCCAGTGCTGGCAGGGTGCTGCTGCCTGGGTTCCTCTGGGTGTCGGAGCCATGACCCGGTGGCTGCTCCGTACTGGAGCTGAGCCCGCTGGCGGGGGGTCCTGCCGAAATGCTGCTGTCCGTTGAGCTCGGCTGTGGGTACCCCTCTGCTCACCGCTCAGGTGTGACGAGGAGGTCAGGGAAGGGAGTCGCATCCCCTCTGAGCTGTTATGGGGAGAAGTTTGCAGTGATTCATCCGGCAGGTTCACTCCAACTTAAAGCAGTTAAGGTGCATCCCTTGGCCTCCCTGGAGGATACTGGGCTGCTGCCTTTATTCCTCAGTAAGATCTTCCAGTGTCTCTGGAGGTTCAGGTAAAGAAAGCAACGTTTGTACTAAAGTGAAAGATTCATGATGGAAGTGCTGCTCCAAGATAAATGTTTATTGATTAGCTTCATTAGTGTTGCTACTAATTTTTTTTTTTTTAAATGAGCTTTGCGGTGACGTCAAAGAAGGTTAGGTTACCAGAGCCAGATCTGGCTTAGGTATTTGCAGTTGCTGTTTGCCTGTTGCCACTGCTATGCTCGTCCTAGCTCAGCCCTGCCTCTTTGAGCTAAGCTCTGCTCAGCTGACAGATCTGCAGCTCAAACCAGAAGCTATTTGAAATTCAGGGTGAATTCACGTGTGAGCTGATCAAATGGTGTTATGCAATTCAAAGAGAAATAAAAATGCACTACGGGTTTTTATCTAGCTAGAAGTATTTAGATCTTGATTAATATCTAGAAATCTATAGTGAAGGAAGAAATACCAAGAAAAGGTGTAATTTTTTTTTTTTTTTTAGATGTTACAACCCAGAGTGTGACTGCATGTTAAGCTTGGAACAGCTTCACTTTTTTGTAGCTGTTACGGTATCTTGGTCCTGCCATTCCTGGGGTGGCATCAGGCAGAGCTGGAAGGCACTTCTGCATTTTAAACGCAGGTGGTACGGTGCTTGGAAAGCTCAGAGAATGACAGAGGGGCCTGAACGAGGAGCTTTCTCTTCCAGCTCAAGTTGAGGGATTAATTTTTTTTTTTGCCTTATTTCCCCTTCTTCTTTGATGAATATAGACAGCCTGTGAGTAAAACTGTGGTGTCAGATCTTTATGGCTGAGGATTTGCCTTTGCTGCAAGAGCTGAGCATCTCTCCTAAAGTTGTGTGAGTGTATATTCTAGCCGGTGGGGTATTAATGCTGGCCTAGGGTCTGGTCCCTTGTGCTGTTGGTGCATTGCGCCCTTATCCAGAAATGTAGTAAATCCAGTAAACACCTTCTTAAAATAAAAACGAGGATGGGAGTTTAAAGCAGTATTTTAAAACGCAGCCTGTTGCAACCGATTTTGGGAAAATAAAGAGATGCTATCTTAATGCAGACTTTTCCACGCTTGTTAGGCAACTTGAGTCACTCTTGAATAATCCAGTTTGTTCAGTCTATGAAAACCTGATACCACACTCTTGCCTATTTCTTCTTTACAGTTCTGTGGCAATGACATAGTAATAAGTATTAAAAGGAGAAACCATAATCTTCTCTGCTTGCAGTCCAAGCCAACGCTAGTCATCCCCTGATGCTATGAAGTCATCCTCTGCTTTGAGGTTTCTAACAAAGGCTTTGCTCGAAGCGTCTGCTCTGTGTGAGTGGTAGTGGCAGTAGTGGGGGAGTCCTGGTGCCCTCCCGCTGCCTCTGACCCTTCTTCAGACCATCCTCCTGCGGCCGAGGAGGCCAGGTCTGCAAAGTCCACCCCATCCTTTGACAGTGATCCCTCCTTCCCCCTTCTGGAGCTCTGGAACAAAAATGAAGATGTAAATGAATTTGCAATGATTGCACAACCCACTTGTGCAACGAGGCTGACGTGGTAGTGTATACATATGTAGAAAACGCCTTTTTGAAGAGATGATATTAAATAGTTTCACCACCGTCTCCCCAAAGATGAGGGCAACTGTGTTACTGGCTTCACCCCCTGGTTGGTTAACCTGCCTATTAGAGCACACCAAATATTCAGCTTCTGTTGAGTGAGGATTATTGTTGGTGGAGCAAAAAAAAATAAATTGGTTCTTGTGGACTGTTTATTCAGGAAGGAGTTTTTTAGCTTGGGGCCCAGAGTCCGGGCAATTAACATTACTGTAGTCAGTCCTGGGGCAGTATCCTGCACTGTAGTGAGTTTTTGTACCGTCAGCATACTCTGAACCATCTGAGTGTGTGTTTTGTTTCTTGTTTTCAAATGAGTGATGGAGTTTCAGTTGGAGGCATCGTCTGCCAGTGCAACAGGTCCACGAGTGAGTGCTCAGCGTTCCTTGCAGCTGGGAACCCAATTCCTTACTTCCTATGGTTTTTGATTTCTCTGGAAGAAGACATGCAGCACTGCTGACCCCTGCCTTCTGTGGGAAGGAGGGGGACTGATGCCCGGCGTGCTCTAACTGTGTTTTTGGGGTAGGCTGATGAGTAAGACTGCCTTGACACCGAACGAGTGATGCAGGCGTTGGTTTTGTCACCTCCCTGGCGAGTTACCCTGCATGTCACGCGGGCTGGTGGGCAGTGCTGCCCGGGGAGCCTGGAGCGGGACCGTGGCCCAACAGAGGCGTGATCAGCCCCTTGCTGTGCCTACTTGCCCCCTCGGGGGTGGCTGCCAGCCACCCGTGTCCTCTGCAGGGCTGGGAGCGAGCTGGGGATGGGGCCTGGGGGTCCTCCTGGGGTGGGTGTTATTACCAAGCAGCTGGACGTAATTGCTGATGCCTTGGGGCAGCGGAAAGACTTCCTGAGGTCCCTTCCATGTCGTCAACTGGGCAGATTTATAGTTGGCTGCTGGTGGGAAGTTGTTCTCCCAGCTAAGATGCACAGTCTCCTGAAGCTTTGTCTACCCCATCACCCCAGAAATGGCTAGTGCCACTGTTAACGTGATGTGCTGTGGCTCTTGGCCTGATGCTGGCTGGTACTTTTTTATATACATGTGGGGAAATAAACCTTTTTGTCCCTCAGTTGCTTCCCTTCTTGCTTCTGTATTCATTCCTGGTCGGTAGAACAAATAAGTGATGGTATCTTCATACATAATGCTTATTGCTGACTGAAAGAAAAATTCTGCAAACTAAGCAAGTAGACTGACCTGACGACTCCTCATGACAACTGCCTAGTTTAAGTTAACATTCAGAATATTTTTATCCTAGTTTACTCCTTAGAGGCTAATAGAGTGCTGCTAGAGTAATTTTCAGATGAATCATGCCATCTGCCATGCATGCTTTGCTGTTTCAGCAGTAGGGGAGGAGAGGGAATGTATATGAACAGTGGTATGAAACAGTGTGTTTGCGTTCACTGTAAAACTAATTTAAGTTTCAGAGCTTTTTTTTTTTTTTTTCCCTAGCAGGCATTTTATATTTCTTGCTTTGGTTATTGGTTTAACATGTTGCTCCAGCACTGATACTGCTCTGTTGGGTGGTCAGTGCCAAACTTTGCAGAGACTCACAAGGCACGCTTGATCTGGCCTGCTAGTGAGTTGAAGTGGACCATTGCAAAGTCCTTTTCTGAAAACACAGTTCAAGTGTTGATCCTTGGGACTGCCAGACTGAGCCAGCTGTAATCTGCATCGCTCTAAAAATAAATAAATAAATAATAAAAAAGCTGTAGACAAATGAAACTGGAGTAGCCTGGCAGAGTAGAGGGAAAGGTCACTTGTGGACCGAGTTCTGTAGGGCTGATGTTCAAGACTTATTCTTCCAGGAGCACTCCTGATCCAGGAGAAGAGAGTCCCCAGCACGCAGCTGTCTTACCTGTGGGAAAGAGCAAGCTGGCATTTGAAAGCAAAAATTCATAACCACAGTGGAGCATTGGATATGTCGTGTCACATCTCGTGTTTTGTCCAGAAGCAATTATTTGGGACACTAGCCAATCTGTTAGTAAGGCTCATGCGTTTGGATTTGGGTTTGGAATTATAATCTCGAGGAGTTTATACTTCAACCCTATCCCATCTTTGAGAACAGGCTATGATACTAGATAATGCTTTAATTATTACAAGGCAGAGTAAATTCTTCTGTTCTAATATATTAAAAATCTTCCCTTGCTGCCTGTCCTAAAGATCTCATTTTCTCATAAACTGATTTGGCTGGTGAACTGTTGCACCTAAAAGTACTAATAGATTTTGTACTTTGTTCATGTCTTTAAGCTTTTTACGAGAATTTTATCTCATGTGCTTGGTTTTAGTGCCCTGACAAACCATATTTGAAGAAATCGAGAGCAGGACATCGAAGTGCAGTGCAATTGAACTGTTTTCCTCCCTTTTCATGCATTTCACCCCCACCCCTCAAGGGAATGATATATCTGGTAAACTCCAGAATTAATTATGTGAGGTCAGTTGAAGGCCTGAACAATAGCATGTTCTCTTTTTCAGGCAAGAAAGACTATTTCTAAATGCCAGGAATAAAAAGCAAGGATTGCTTGCCTATAGAGAGGAGTTGTTGCACCAGATATCGAGCTGACATGCAGGCAAATCTCTGCTACCTTACATGAGGATTAGTTTATCCCCTGAAGCAAATGGGCTATTAACTCTTGTAATTTTATTTTAGCATGTTTAACGACAGATACTCTTGTTTATAAAACCCATTTAATCCCTTTTTAATCACTGCAAGTTATTTTCCAGTAGTTATCCTGCAGCCATGGGTTCCAATGGTTAGTTATTTACACAGCAAAACATAGCAGTTGTCTGTTTGCCTGTGTATTTTTTAAGTCATTCTTTAATGCCTTGAATTAGAGTTTAAAGAAAAAAAAAAAGGAGTTGGGTTCCTACTTGTGTTGCCTTCTCCTCCCTCCTCATTCCCCAACTCTTCAAATACCTGTAGCAGCCCCTTCCTTTTGCTCTTTACTCTTTGGACTCTCTGCTGCATCCTCATTTCCATTCAGTTTCCCCTGGCCACAGCTGTTGCTGATGTGAAACACCAGCAGATAATCCTAGCAGATTTTTATTAGCTTGGGCTTTGCTCTGCACCTCAAGGCATTTATTGATAAACAGGGCCCTTGTATTATGGGATGTATAAACAGGAACATGTGACTGCCCTCTGCGTTGGATTTGAGAACGTAGGAAATAGCGGTGGCATTGTTGTGATGCTCTAGAAGGAGGCAGTGCCTTTTCTTAGAGGCCAGGGTGCCGTGGGGGAAAGGCTGGCAGGCTCTCAGGTGTGCAGGAGGTTCTTCATGTGTGAAATACGGGCTGTCAACCTGAAAACTATATAGCTGAGAAGAAATATTTTCAAAGATGATCAGAGCAAGAGCGTCATTGGCAGGTGTAGAGAAGGGGCACCAGGGTAGTTGGAGGGCTGCGTGGTTCTCCCAAAGGAGGGTGAGCTGGAAGCTGTTGGAGAGCTTGATGGGAGGGGAGGAAGAGAATAACCCACCGCAGTTATCAGCATCATTGCTTCATCTTTTGCCTGTGCTTCCTATCTACTCCTGGGGCAAGAGCTGGTATTTGTGGTGTTTTTTCACTGCTAGCCCGCGGCAGCGCAGATAGCCGGTGGCCGAACTGATGCTGCAGCCTGTCCTTTGGAAACCAGGCTAAGGTGAGAGCACACCAAGTGCGCCGATTTTCAAGTTACAGTCCAGGTTGAGACAGGCGTAAGAAATACTTACACCAAAAATCACTTACCAGGTTAGGTGTCTTTAGCTAGGCACGTCATGTAAAAGTAGCAGCAAACGATGCGTGCATAAAATACAACTCAGGCCAAGGTCTTCAGTCCTTCTCCATTAGCCCGTCTGTGGCCCGGGGCAGCACCGTGGCTGCTGAGATTTCCTCTGAGGTACAGGTTTCTAAACAGCTCCAGCTGTTCGGCTGAATACTGGGGTTTAGTGACGCACCAGCTGCATTGGCAGCCGTGGCCTGGGGCGGCGTTTGCTTTTTGCGAGTTGGCTCTCGGGGCGGCATCCCTGCGGTGGCCTGGCGTCCAGCCTCCCTGCGGTGGCCTGGTGTCCCGGCCCCATGGCATCGTGTGAGGCTGGGGATGTGCGCACAACAGGGGCCTTTGATGTGCTGCCCGCTGTAAAATGGGGGGTGACCGACTTCGGTCCTTTCTCCCTTCCTTGCAGGAGGCCAAGCAAACTGGAAAGGAAAATTTTGCTCTCCTGGACAACGGGAGTTCAGATACACGTGGAAGGCCCTTCTGCTCAGAAAGGGGGTGGAGAGCCTCTAGCCTTTTCAGGTTGTTGCTCAGTTGTGGCCACTGTGCTGGGATCTTTCAGCATCTTGCAAAAATCTGTCCTCTCCCTGCCAGCCACTGGGATGCAATGTACCAATGGTGCCTTGCACGTGGGGGTAATTTTGTGCTCTGTCAAGTGTGTGGAATGGGGTGCATATATATATCTCTGTCTATGTATATAAGCCACTTTCCAACGCAGCGTGAAAGATTAGGAACGAGAATGAGACCATGAAAACACTTATGTCTTTCTGACTGTAGGAGCTTTGCCTCTTGGCTCTGATTAAGATGGTGTTTAGCCTGCGAATATTTTTTTCCTTTAACGTTGGAAGATCTGCTATTACAAGAGATTTTGCCATTGGGGCTGGATGGCATAAAGTGAATACCTGACTGACTTGAAATAATTTGATTAGTCTGTCTTTTGCTGGGAGAATCCCTTGCTCAAGCCTATCCCAGGGATAAATGAATCATGCAGAGGAGAAACTGAAATTGCCAACCAAGGCTTTAAGTTTGTTGCTGTTAAGTGACAATTAAATGAGCTTTGCTGTAGGAAACGTGCATTTTCCTAGAAATGTCTTTAACATGGTCTGAATTATAATGAAATGTGAAACTTCTTTCCAAATTTAAGGCAAAAAAAAAAATCATAGGGCAGAATATGCTTTTATTGTCAGAAACTTCTGACTGGTTTTTTTGCTTGTGCTGCTGATTTGCTAAAGTACCACATACACTGCATTTTATTGCATGAGGAACAGAGAGAGGTAGAGTAGCAAAATGTATCTGTAGTGACCCGAATGTTCCCTCTCCCCATTAACACCTTTTTTTCCTCGGCCATGTAAGTCTTGCATTAATGTTCACATAGGTAGCGCCAGTTAGAAAAGTAGGTCTCGCTTGCCATTTAAGATTTGACCTTTCCTCTTGTACTCACGTGTGTAACTGCTGATGGGGACTGGTTGTGTGAGACTCCGATGAGGCTCTTCTGCAGTATCAAGCTTTCAAGTAGGAAACAGAGGTTTCTTCCCTGTCCCTGACCAGTTAGCTGGTGTGTAGATCCCAGTCCTCTGCTGAACTCCGTGTGAGGTTGCCTGAAGTCAGAAAGCCTTGTTAAGTTGCCTTCAGTTAAGTGTAGTGGTTCCTTTCTGTGTGTTGGCTTTTGTGATTCAAAGTACCTCTTCATGTTGCAAGGAAAGCCCTTGGGTAACAGGAGAAGGGAAAGAAGACAGCTAGATGTGATCAGGATTACGTAGGCTGCTTTTAGTTTAGGAGGCTGGTCTCTTTGGGATTGGTAGTTGGTGAAGGAGAACAGGTTCCTGCTCTAACTGTTCACAGAGAGAAACTTCATCAGGCATGGTGAGTAACTCCCCAGAAAGGAGGCAGCCCTTGTGAACATCCCTAGAGGTCCTTTCGGGCTCAAACTATGAGACACCATCAGTTTAGGGAAAAGGCCAAGGGACAGTTTCAAGTGTTTACAAAATAACCTCATCAAATTCAAGCCGGTAGTCCTGAGTGCGTGGGACTAAGATGGTACCTTGGACCATGGTGTTTCCAGCTGATGTGAGGACTTTGTATTTTGGCTCCTTGAGGGACTGGCCCAGTTTGCCCTGTTGTGCAGACGCTGAGAGTTTAGGAACCTCTGGCTTTCTCTGTACTGGCTATATTTTGGCAAACTGATTTGGAAACAAAGCTCTTGGCATCTTCCTGTCCATACCACAGTGGCCGCTAAAGGACCAGGAAGAAGGTTCTCTAAGAAGTTCTCTAAAAAAGTAAGAATCTCCAAGTCAGTAGAGAAGTCACGGGTGTCACATGCAGTAGCAGCAGTCTGTTCCTCCAAGGGGGTGGAAAGGTGAGAGTCTTGCATGGGGTTTAACCAGTGCCTGACTCCCTGCTTGCCAGCGCTGGGAGGTCTTTGCTCTGGTCCCTTAACAACTGAGCACAGCCACACAATTCACAGAGCACAGATGTGCTCTGGTTTTTTTTAGAGAAAGAGCATAACTTCCATGCATGTGCAATCTGAGAGGGTTCTCCCCCTTTTCTGTTTTGAGAGCAGGACTGGGCATACAGGGCAGTACGCTGTCCGTCCTGGCTGCATGTGATGAAATCGGCTCTTTGAGCCAGAGGCAGCCAGGACATCCGTCAGTCGCAGGCTTGCCCACTCCCAGGACAGACGTCAGAAATATCTGAACTGCAAGTTGTGTGCTTCCTAGAAAGTCTGCAAAGGCTGGATGGTTTCGATATGGAGACAAAGGCTATAAAGTGCTGGTAACCTCAGTGGGTTGCAAAGAAATTTCCTCATATTTGGGAGTAGTAGAGTTTTGAAAATCAAAGCGCACAAATGTGTTTTGGTTGCGGTGTTTATAAGAAAAGGCGAGAGAGGAAATGAGAAGGCTTTGAAATGTGAGTTAAATCGTGACTGCCATGAGTTGTGTTTTTCTCTTCTTTTGCATTGTAAAATCCTTCTTTCTCTTGCTGAGGCTTAGTGAGTAAAGCTTTACTTTCTAAAGAGAAGATGATATGTGTCACAAAGAAAAGGAGTATCTTAAAGGTATGTAATCTGCTACGTAACGGAAGGGTTTGTTATAGAGAAAAATGGCAACAGTAAGGCCTTACAGGATTTCCTATTAGTTCAAAAGAACAATCTTTACCTGGAAGCATGACCTCTTCAGTAACATTGTAAATACAGATGAGAAGAAGAGAAAAAGATACAGAATTAAATGAATGTTATAAACAAGCTGCAATTAATAAGGAAGGTAGCTTGCTATGAAATGTATTTAAGAAAATGGCTATTCCCATGCAGAAAATTAAAATAATAAAAAGAGTCAGAGGAAGAGCTTGTGTAGTTCAAAGCTTGTCTCCTTTTTCCAACTTTGTTGTCCAGTACAAGGCGTGACGTCTGTCTGCAAGCCTTGTCTTTAGACATATGTATTCTTTTCCATGATCTTTGGGTCAGAAGGAAGAGAATTTTTTTGCTCTTACTGGTGTAGCGTAGAAAAGAGCAGACTTTTGCTTTCAGAAGCAGTGCTGCATAATGTCATTGAATGGATCTGTTCACATCACAAGTCAAAACAGAAATAAATAAAATAAAATAAAAAAAAATCCAGAGGCTTAAAATGAACCATTCTTCCTGCATTTTTAAGGGTTGAACTCCAAAGTGTGAAAGGGGTTAGAAAGTTCTAAATGTATCTGTGGGATGTTTATAAATCCTAATTTCTTGCTGTTCCAAATGCTGGGTGCTTGTGCTTCCTTGTAGTGTTGTCATCAAAATTATTTTGATTTGTAACACTTTTTGAAGTGTAGCTCTGATGTGAAATGTGGCCCCAAAATTATGGAAACTTTACTCAGTTTAGAAAAAACCTTTAATGACTCACAAGGCAGTAGTGAATCCAGCTTCTGTGCTCATCACTTATTCATCATTATGGCTAACTGTCATAAAACATCACAAAAAAAAAAAAAAAAAGGTTCAGTTCAAGAGTTAAATAGCCTTGCTTGGTTTCTCCTGTTTTGCTCCTGGTGGCTAACAGCTTGCTGGCTAGTCCAAGCTCTGTGGTGGCCCTGATGGTCCCCTCAAGGGCCGCTCTTGAGGAGGGGCTGAAGGGTGCTGTGGAGTCTGGGGGCCGTGTACTGGGGGCTTGCAGTACTTGGGGGCTGCCAATAGAAAGGAGTGAAAGTAGCTAAGTTGGAAAGGGGGTGCAGATAGTGGGGTTGAGGTTATGCCCGTGGGAAGCCGTGTGGGATACTGCGGCGGGAGGGGGTGTAAATCTGTGGGAAACCATGCCGCGGCTTGTGCTTGCATAGCTTTAGCATGTCAACCTTTCACATGACAGTGTTTTTGCTTATTTTGAGACGTATTTGTGCTGAGGACAGCTGAGAGGATCAACTGCAAGCCAAGGCAACCCTGAACGTATCAGAAACCTCCACAAAATAGTCTAAAGCCTAGGCAGGCCCAGGAGGAGAGGGGCTTCGGTGTCCTCGCTGCCGGCGGCAGGCAGCTGAGGAGCAGCACGGGGCAGAGGAGAGGGCTGGGGCTGCCTGGGGCTGGTGGTGGGACCTGGAGCTGAATCTGAGACCATGAGTCAAAGTCCCATGACTCCATTGCAAGACCATTAGTCCTTTTAAGTAGCTGCCTTAAGGGCTGCCAAGAATTAGGGCTGGTGGATAGCGCCAGAACAGAACTCGAATTATTTGGGGTTTTCAGCTAGAAAGCAGCATGGGGTGGAAACCAGCACTGCAGTGTGTCTCATAGGGAAACTCTGGCACGGTAAAACATGCATGGGAAGAAAGAGTCTGGCCTGCTGCAAGTCTATCTCAGAGTCCTCACTGCTGTTAGCCAAAGGGTCTTGAGGTTTTAAAGGTCATGATAAATTTCAGTTACCAAAGCATGCATAAGAAGCTGCAGGAAGGATATGCAAGAAATGGAAATTGTTCATTAGTTTAAATTGTGCATTTAAACTGTACATTTAAAAGACTCGTAGTCAGGAGACGCCACTTTAAAAGCAACTTTGTACTTTTATCTGCAATTTTGGTAGAGTATTAGACTTTTGGTCACAAATAACTTAGTAGTTATTGATTACCAGCTTATTAGCAGTAGCACCCCGGGAATTACCATTTGCTTGTCATACTCCAGTCTAAAGCTTTAGTTTACAATTTGTTATTTTACACAGAATGCAGAAAAATGTCAGTTTTTTTTTTCCTACAATGAAATATTGGAGAAATTTTATATTCTCAGTTCATGTTGTTTTAATTCAAAGAATTTTGCATTCTTTGTATGTCTAATACAAATTACGGTATATTTCAAATACACAGAGTCATAGAGCTCGCAATTCTCTGAGACGGGTATTTCCCCTGGAAACAATCAGGGCTGTCTTTGTGATATCCACCCCAGATTTTTTCCTTTTACAGTTTGTGCAAATACTGGTCTGTTTGGGTTTTCTACTATTTTAGGTATTTTTCTTTCTTTTTAAAAAATGGATGCCACTTAAGACTTGTATATATAATTTGCTTACAGATTTTTCTATACTATTCTATTTTTTTCTACATTATTCTGTGGTTTTGCATGTTCTGTGTATGTAGGCAACTGTGTGTGTGTGTGCTCCAAATTTGAGCTTGAAACAGCCATCTTGGTATGTCTGTGCTTTTTGTCTAAGATCATAAAATAATGATGCTTATTTTCTCCTACTTGTTACAGTTCTAGTTTGCTAATGATGTAAGGACTGATTGCACCTTGCTGGCAATACTCCTGCTGTTATATATTTCTGTGTTAGGTAAAGGATGAGTATTTTGGGGGTGTTGGTGTTTCATCTGTCTCTTAATACTTTTCAGTGGGACAATTTGTGTGGTTTGTATGTAGTGTTTGGGCAGACGGGCCAGAAGTAGGGCACTATTGCTTGCTAGTAATGCACCAAGCATTACAAGATAGCACCTTTCTTCTGTAGTTTACAGCCGGAGGTTCTGAGTGTGCAAACGCACGACAGAGCAGTTGTGAGCATGTTGTGACCAGTGGAACTTGATTAAAGACAGCTTCTTGGGAGCAAAAGTGCAGGCAAGGTTACAGCCTAGACCTTTACCTCAGCTCAGGCAACCTGTTGTTTACAGGAGCGTAGTGGTGGAATCACTTTGGCAAAGAGGCTATTTGTCACAAATTTCATGTTCTTTGGCTGTTTGTGCAGTATTTTTTCTTCTGTATTTTTTCCTAAGGTATTGTTTTTGCAGGCCATATTGAAAACATGCTTCTTTTGCTTTTCTAATTTGATTGTAATAAGGGCTTTGTTAATCAAAAATAAGTGCAATAAGGCAGAATGACTTGGTTATTTTTACATTTTCCTGTTGAAAAAAAAAAAAAGCCTCAGTAAATGAGCCACAATGAGCCGTGATGTATTTCCTCCATCAGGATGGAAAATAAGCCATTTATTATTTCAGCTCTGACTCACAGTGAACCTGCTGACACTAAGACATTTTATAATCATAAGGAGCAGGTTAGGGCAGTAACTTGGACGCCGGGCTGGGGATTACCTACTTATTACAGTGTTTTACAACCTGGATGCTTTAGGTTTTCTGGCAGAATGTCCTAAACCTCACACTAAACACCACGTTGTTATTGTACAATTACTGCTTGCAGGTCTTGCTGTAGGTGGTGCCAGCTAGACAGATGCCTTTATTATAATTATCCCTTTTACTATATATAAAGATTTCATCCCTTTAATCCATGTAAATTTTACTGCTCTTGAAAGTGACACTAATAGTTATGCTTCTCGCCCTTCCTCCTTGTCCTATGTTGTTCCCAAACCAACCGGGGCTGGGCTTACTCGATCCAGAAGTGGGAGATTTCCAAGGAGAACCCAGGTTCTGTGGGATGCAGTGCTGATGACTCAGTAGACACCGCTGGTGGTCATTGCATAGTCCCCCGACACAGTCTGCAAGAACAGCAGTGCTAAATCCAGTGTCCTGGCCAAACTCCAGTTGAATAATTACTTGCTGCCTGTCTCGAATTCCTCTGCAGCTTCAGCTGGAGAAGTTGAGCTTCGTTGCCCTTCTTATAAACAATCCCATAGTGTTCAAGCAGAGTGGCTGCTTCATCGCACTTTGGAGGTAACTGTATTTTGATGTCGGGTGAGTGACTTTATCCCCACACTTGTGTATAGCCCAAGAAATGCTCTGGTGCATTTTTGGGTGATAAGTCCTGGCTTTCATTCTTTGCATTCATGAAAGCATCTGTCCTGTGATATTTGGTGCTTGTATAAATAACTTCAAAATATATGGCCTGGGAATAAAAATAACCAGAACTTGAGTATTAGACTGGCCAAGGCAACTCCTAAAATGCTCCTTTTACTATGATATGTGTGACACCATCTTGTACTCTACTTTTTCAGAAACAGCCTGTGAATACTATTGCATTTACTGATGAATGAGGGCATCTGTGAAGTTCATGGCCTTTTGATAGCTAAATATTGAAAGGTAACTGGGAAAGGAGTATTGAGATCCTTGTTAGTGGATGAGCTAAGACTCTTCCATGTAGCTAAGACTCTTCCATGTAGCTATTTAAGCACAGTAGGTGGTCTCTTGCTCTTTGATAAGCATCACGGGGGCAACCTGTGACAGGATATCTCTAGTCTACTCAAACCCACAGCCCCATGTATATAGTGAATCAGAGGAGTAGGAAGGTAGGTCAGAAAGTCATGTCTACATTGAGAGTGTCTTCAAAAGTAAGAGCGTAGCCAGTGCTCTGCTCTGGGCTTTGGTGTTCAGACAACCTCATCCCACCATGCTGGGAGGAAGGCCAGCCTGCTCCATGGGAGGGACCAGTCCTGCATGCAGGTGGGTACTGTAATGCCCTTCCACATATGGGGACTCTGTCAGTGTTTCATTGCTCTTTCCTCTAACAGCAGACACTTGAAGTCTGGCACTTCTGAGAGAGGAGGTGGCCGGTGATTCAATAGATAGGTTTTTGCTGGTCAGTTGGTTTAATCTGGTATCTGGCTAATGTGTTCCCTGAGCTGCATAGCTGAAAGACTCGCATGTCAACTTGGTTTTTGTCAGTGAGTGACAAACAGAGTGTGATTCAGATGTGCCCTTACACATTTAACACATGCAAAAGTTACTTGCAAGAGGCAAACTGCAGGTAGAAGAATTGGTTGACATAGCTGAAGATCTTGGCCCCTTGATATTATGTGTGGGCTCATGTGCACAAGAGCTTGAATTGCTTTCTTATGAAGAAGATGGAGAAGTTAAGCTTATGCTGAGATTTTCTGTTGAGTTCATCTGGCAGAGACTGTATAATCTTTTGCTTGCCAGATACTGAGTACATGTTTGAGTACAAATACTAAATCAAGGTTCAGTGAGACTTCCTATGCATATAGGAGTTACCTTTTTGCCACTTATTATCCTGAAGAAGTTAGGCTTTGCTTGATCTACTCTTAAACTGCCCTTTAATTGCTTCACCCTGTCTCTTCTTGATGAGGAGACTACCCATGTCTTCTTGAAGCCTGCTACTTAACAGCATTCTGCAGTTAACCATCAAATCCTCTATTCAACACATATTTTACTGTTTTGTCTCTTCCCTCCCTGGGTGCTCAGAAGGTACACCAGTGTTGCAGCATTTCTGTCTTACAATATTGGATATATACAATATACAATGTTTGATGGGAGTCAAAGTAATTGGTTGCTTAACCAATGCAGGTTGCCCACTTAGCTGTGCAGGGTAATTTGAGCAAGGCATCAAAAAGACTGCTTGGTAGGTTTCCATAGCAAATTCTGCTTGGTGGTTTGTTTTTAAGTCATCTTTAGGGAGTATGTGGTACTTAATGTGTTGTCAAAATCAGGATGTAAGAAAGCATATGGATTAAAACTTAGCAGAGAAAGTCTGATAGCTTGAGGCTCCTTGGAAATGCCAAGATCTGAGGTACAAGCAGTTCACCATAGTAGCCCAGGAACTTTCACTAGCTGTGTTGAAGCTCTAGTGTGTATAAGAATGTATGACAGCTGAAGGCATAGACTTTCTGAGAAAAAAATCTGATGGTGAATATGCAGTTTTCTTAATAAGTAAATATTAATGCCAGGCTTCATAACTTATCATATGATAGAAGAAGCAAGCAAAGTTACTCGTCTCCTTGCTTTCTTTCTTTTCTTTTTTTTTGGAGAGAGCAGCAGCCCTTTGTACGAGGTCTGTCTTTTAAGCTGCTTCTTCATAAATGCATAATCTGTGCATATTTGCATGCAGAAGAAACTAAAGTATGCAAGCAGTGCAGTTCTCCTCAAACTGTCCAAGGATCCATAATGTTACATGGTTTTCTGTAGGCTTGTCAACTCCCAGTGCCATGGGTCTGCACAGATCTTCCAAGATGAAGAGGAAATACTGGATTCTAGCCTACAATACTGGCATATCTAATCTGAAAAATCACGGTATGGGAAGAGGTTATACAAAATACACAAGTTGAAAGGCAATGTGAGCCCAAGGGAGCATTGATGTTATGAACCCTTTATTTATCATATGAAGTGTGTTGGTAATCTGTCATTTACTTTAATGAATTTTTTTTTTTTTTTTTTTGGCCTGAATTCGTGCTGAAGGGAAAACTGGAAGGTGCAGATTTTGAACAGGCTTTGACTGTTCTTTGGAGAACCAGAGAGCTTCTCCCAGAACAGGATTAACAAGTGAATGGCACTGGAGCTCCTGTGTGACAGACAGGTAGCAGGTTTGGAGATAGAGCTGTAGTTGGTAGGTGCTTTCCTTGGTGTCATGTGGATCTGTAAGTAGGAAGAGTGGTCTGGTTTAAATTTAGAGTAAGAAATTACCTTTGTATGTGTATCAACGAAGAATGTGTGAGTAGGTGTGTTCCTTGGGAGTTACAAGGTGTTTTTTTAGTAAGATTGTTGTATTGTCAAAATACTTTTTGTTTTCTCGGCTGCTGTTACTTAGTCTGGCTGTAACACTGCATTGCATGTTTGTTACGTCCTTCTCTAGGCAAGCCACTTACCCAGCCAGGAGAGTTTTCTGCTCTGTACTTTTCTTTAAACTTCAAAAGACTGATGCAAATGATTATTTATGAAATAGCAAAGATGTTATTGCACGTGTTTTGGGAGAAGAAGTGTTGAGATAAAAATGAGAGTTGCAGGACTAAATTCTTAAATCCAGGCTAGTAAAGAAACATATAGGGGTTACATCTTCTCTTAGATGCACAGTGCTGGGTAATGAGCAGCTTTACAATCATAAAGCAGGAGTATACTGATGATTAACTCTACTTTATACGTGCCAAGCATCTTTCTACTAGAGTTATTTGATATTACTAGCTTCAGACTTACTATGAAACTGTTTTGAGGCTAAGAATGAATTAAATCCTAGCAACCCCATATTCCCATCAGTTTATCAAGCTAGATTTGTATTAAGCTCAAGTATGTGGGCCTCTCTCAAGCCACTTGCTTTACGATAAGAATTCTTCTTAAGAAACTGTAGCTGAATATATATGTATATTTTACCCTATATTTCTGGGGAAAACTTGGGAGTATTCATTAATAAAAATTTGAATTTTTCCTCTAAGAACAAATATTCATAATTGGCCTACTTCTAGATTTGTCCTATATAGAGACCAAAACAAGTCTGTGAAAAGTATTTTGCTAAAGCCTATTTGTGGTAGTTATCCCAAATATTTAATAAGAAGGATGTTGCTAGGAAGCATATTATTTCATTAAAAAGACTACAGTGAGAGCACTGAGCTGACAGTGCAGAGAAAACCCAAACTGTGGCATGTCAGAAAGCATGGTATGATCCTTATTGCCCCTGGGTCTCCACTCGCCTCATTTCTTTGAGCCATTCCTTGCTCTGTGAACCCACCACTAAATATCTAGCTAAGAAGCCTCTGCCCCCCAAGGTGATATCCATGGAAAACTAGAGAAAGCAGCAAAGAATTCTTAAGCAGTCACATTGTAGGAAGTATTTAGGTGTGTTCTTGAGTCTTCTTTCTTTCTGGGTCATGGAAATAATCCTTTTTTTAAGTATTGCCTGCACACAGTGCTTTTCTTCAGATGGAGAACTCCATTATGTTGTGCAACTGTGCCCTATCCCTTTAAAAAAAAAAATTAAAAATGTCTTGTTCTGCCTTGATACAGCATCCCTGTTACCTTCCCTCTGTTATAAAATGCACACCTTGAAAGAGATGCTCCCAGAAAGAGGTTCTGCTTTGCAGCTAGCAGATTTTTCTTTACACCTGTTGGGAAATGGACCTTCTAATGATGGTTTCTGCAGAGCTGGGGCTAAAACAGCTCCCTGCCTCCTTGAAAATCAGCCCTTGTGGGGATGTCAGGGCACGCTATGGCCTGGGTGAAGCTGGCAGGGTGATGGCTGCCAGCATTGTTTGAACCAGAGGGTGCGAGGACTGACCTGGTGCTCACATGGCTTATTTTACTTCTCCTCCACACAGCCCTCTGCCGCACTGGGAGGAGCAGCTTGCGTTTTCGTGGGAGGAAAGCCATCTTCAGCAGCATCAGTCATCTCTCCAGCTTTGTAAGACTGCAGTAAAAAAAAAAAAGCCTGACTCTCAGTCCTGGTGCTTTCACCCCATCCCACTGCCTCTTTTCCCCAAGGCAAAGATCTCAGCCTGGTGCTTCCTTCCTTGCCACAGCAGCCTGAAAGTTGCCTGACCATGATTAAGGGTTGCAGCAGGGTAAGGTGGAGAATGAATAGCTTTTGTAGAAAGAATGAGGCTTGGACAAATGTGGTTAGTTGAGTCTGGGTTTGAGAAGATGGAGGATGAGCATGCTGCAGTGAGAATGTGTATGAGGAAGATGGATGGAGGATGTCGTACTGCAGGGAATGGAAAACACCTTTTTGGGGTGTGATGGGTTGACCCTGGCCGGATGCCAGGTGCCCACCAAAGCTGTTCTATCACTCCCCACCTCCTTTGCTGGACAGGGGAGAGAAAAATATAACAAAGGGCTTGTAGGTCGAGATGAGGGCAGGAGAGATCATTCACCAATCGCCATCACAGGCAAAACAGACTCAGCTTGGGGAAAATTAACTCAATTTATTACCAATCAACCAGAGCAGGGTAATGAGAAATAAAACCAAATCTCACAACACCTTCCCTCCACCCCTCCCTTCTTC
>JANZLQ010000008.1:32502570-32537804 GCA_026212715.1 Elanus axillaris
AGACACCCAACTCACATGTGGACACCTCTATTTACCCGAAAAGTAAGCATCTAAAATCTCTCCCAGGCCTCACAACTTTCACTGGCAGATAGGTGAATATTCCAGATTAGCTTAGTAATGAACGAAATGACCTTAACAAAATGGAGAAATGGTCTGAAACAATAGGAGGCAATTCTACTGAGACAAGAATAAAGCTCTACACTTAGGCAGCACATGAAGGGTGGTGTATCATAGGCTAAGGAGCAGTTCTGAGAAAAAAATTAATAAACTGAAGATTAATCAACAGTGTCATCTGGTTATGAAAAGAAAACATCATAATATGATGGGATGTACACCTGACAAGCCATATGAAGGAACCCTTTCCATTCTGTTTCGCACAGGTTACATTGCATCCAGTTTGGGGCACTGCACTTCAGGAAAGAGAGAAAATAAAAGTAAAGCTGCAAGAATGGCTGGAGGTCAAGAAAAATAAGTTATTCTCAAGCCATTTCAAGTCAAAACCCAGAAGAGGTAGCAATGGGCTTAACTTGCAGCAAAAGAGATTCCTTCCGGTTACAGATCAGGCTTGTACATGGAACTTGCACTTGTCATAAAGGACAGTTTTCTAAAATTATTAAACCCTGGAGTGAGCCACCTTGAGAGGTTCTGAAATCTCTGTTCTTGGAGGTCTTGGAAAGCAGGTTAGTCAAATACCTGTTAAGGAGAACACAGGTATATTTAATTCTGACTTGATCAGAGGGAAGGAGTAGGTGACCTCAGATGCTCTCCTCCTCAAAGCACTGCTTTCTATAATTCTGTGATAACATCCCATTTTAGAGATACAGAAGAAAAAATACAACTTGCCTTTGACTACAACAATGTGGCATACCCAGAATTAGGACACCCTGACTTACCTCATTCTTTTAAATAATACCAGCCAGTAATATTGACCCAGTCTTAAGAAAAAGATACTCTTTTAAATAGCCACATTTTAAAAACAGATCGTAGAATCATAGAATAGTTTGGGCCAGAAGGGACCTTTAAAGATCATCTAGTTCCAACACCCCTGCCATGGACAGGGACATCTTTCACTAGACCAGGTTGCTCAAAGCCCCATCCAACCTGGCCTTGAACCCTTCCAGGAATGGGGCATCCACAACTTCTCCAGGCAACCTGGGCCAGGGTCTCACCACCCTCATCATAACAAGTTTCTTCCTTATGTCTAATCTAAACCTACCCTCTTTCAGTTTAAAACCATTGCCCCTTCTCCTTATTCCATGATCTTCCCAGGCACAGAAGCGAAGCTGACAGGTAGTCCCCAGGGTCCTCTTTTCCACCCTTTTTAAAAATGGGTGCAATGTTTCCCTTTTTGCAATTACCGGGGTCTTCACCTGACTGCCATGACTTTTCAAATATCATGGAGAGTGGCTTGGCAACTACATC
The DNA here is from genome assembly GCA_026212715.1 of Elanus axillaris. NCBI lineage: Eukaryota > Metazoa > Chordata > Aves > Accipitriformes > Accipitridae > Elanus > Elanus axillaris. Next base: position 32,503,993 of record JANZLQ010000008.1, read on the forward strand.
AGCCAATTGCCTCAGGACTCTGGGATGGATCTCGTCAGGTCCCATAGATTTATGTATGTTCAGGCTCCTCAGGTGGTCACGAACCTGGTCTTTTCTCACAGTGGAAGGGACTTTGCTCCCCCAGTCCCTGCCTTGAAGTTCAGGGGCTTGAGAGATGTGGGAAGGGAGATTACCATTGAAAACTGAGCCAAAAAAAATTTACGAGTACCTCAGCCTTCTCCATGTCACTTGTCACTAGTCTTCCTGCCTTATTTATTGAGGGGGCGGGGGGACAGTACGACTTGCAAATTGAAAAAAGTACATAACTACATTATTGTTGAATCTGTTAATACAAACTGAGCAATTTCATCATTTTAATGTGTAAAAATCAGACTCACATTTACAGCCACATCAATTACTTAGCATAGTAAATAGATTACATAGCAAACTGATACAAAACTGTGCATGCAATTTCATGCAGTATTTTTGTATCTTTTTAAGTTGCCTCTAAACTCCCTGAAACAGATACCAAAGAAAACTTGAAAGAATGCAACAGTATTCTCTCTGTCACATGTAAAGATCTCTTTCATTTCCTTCAGTGACTTCCCTGCAGCATAATGCTAACACAGACCCAGAAGTATGATCTCATTCTGACCTTTTCAAAACAGATGGGTTGGGGGATCACCATGAAAACTGCAACTCCATAATCTTCCAACTGTTAAAACCATGTACCTTCTCAGAAACCATGCCAATCATTTGAACTGAATTAAGGCAATTTTCTGGCATTATATTTCAATGACCTGGTGCCCAGGGTCAAAAAAAAATACTTTGTAATTTGTTCTAGATGGCCCAAGCATACACTCGCCACTTCTGTGGGGTCCTACGGAAATACTGCAGAGCCTTCCAGCAAAGCAACGTTCAGGAGGAGAAGTATAAACATGGCAATTAACATTTTAAAGCCAAGTGGTTTTTTACATCTGCATGGGCTTCACCTGCTAATGCTTCTTCCCTTCTGCAATGAATTATCATGTTACTGTTACCTGTTTCTTAGGAGTTTTTACCAAGTTTTTGGATTCAATTGAATTTCCCAATTCAGTTTCAGGACAGACATGCATCTGCATCATAGAAGTCTGGGGGAAAAGTCTAGCATAAATGGGGTGTCTCGTGCTCTGCACACTGCTATAGCTAGATACATACAATGGCTCTTCTCTGTGCCCTGGGAAAACCCCCTTCAAAGCTATTGTACAGCATGTTGGGGTTTTATATGCCAAGTCTAAAAGAGTAGTCACACATGCTACCAGACTTTAATGTTTGTGACTGTATAAATTAACAAGGTCATCAGATCTGTCAGATTACAATAAAATTCCCATGCCATTTTTGGTTTCTATACCCCCTCGAGTAGCAATGTAGAAGGCAGTGGCTCTGAGACTCTCCATCAGTGACAGTGGCTATCCAGATCCACAGATACTGTACCACAGACAATTGAGCTCTGTTATGAGGCCAAAGACATGCTCAGGATTTGTCTAGACAAGGCACTTTGAGAAAATTAATCTGGATCAACCAAGTGAAGTGAATTATATGATATTGGATTTACACTCTGAGTAAGTATCTGCACAGGTGTTTAATACTATTTAGTATATCTGCATTAGAAATCTATTGAGATTAACTTCCATGTCTCTCAGATAAGAGGTTCTTGTACTCTGTGACTGGCAGTTTCTTAATAGGAACTCCCTAATGCAAGCCATAAAGCCTTCCTCTTTCTTAAGATTTTTTCAGGACTAGGAGAGGCTCCATCTAAACCCGCAGTTCTTAACCAGACAACAAGAGGAATGATGGCAGTTATGAGGGAAGTGATATATCCAGCAGATTAGAAGCTTATGCTTATATTTGGAGTTATAATTGGAGGCATTTAGATATTGCACAAGTCAATAGTGCCCTGCTGATATCAAGCTTTCCTAAAATTCAAATTAACAGGGCATTCCCAGTGTGGAGATATTGCCCCTCTTTCCATAAGAATTAAGAGACCAGAAGTGATTTGTTATGCATTTGAGACAAAAAGAAAAAAATACATAACATTAGACATATAAAATATGGATGGTCTACAGCTGACTGGTCAGATCATCCCCTACACAAACAGGTATTTAGGGATGCAACTCCTCTCTAAAACAAACTAGAGGAATTTTAGATATATATATATAAAATATATATTATATATATTATACTCAAAGTACCTAATTCTCTCTTCTGACGATAAAGAAGTCTGATGTGACATGGTGTATGCTGTACACCTCTAAAGATAAACGATATCTACATGCATCAAGTTGTCCCTAATATTTGTTTCATCTTGGCATGCCCTACTGAGGATGATCGAGTTAATGACTGGAGGTTTCAGATCTCTGGGTGCATGTTGTATTTCCCCTGTCCCTCTACAGGACATCTGTGCATTTTCATTATGTATCTGCACAAAAGTCATATTTTAATGGTTTCTTTTTTCTTTTGGTGTGTTCCAGAAATCCACCTGGTTTCTTTTTCTTTTGCTACAAATAGCATCTGAAAGTCACTTGGCTCAAACACTAATGCCTCAAGACATCATACTCACCTGCAGAAAAGATGGATGGAAAAAGGCTGCAGGGCAGCGTCTCACATCAGATTTCTCTAGCAGCCCCACTGCCCAGGCTGTGACCCCACATTAACGCTGACAGCTGTACTTCAGCTCGTGAGCCCCACTTCTCCGCTCTGATTTCAGCCAGGTTGGTGCCTCCCTTCAGAGGCAGTGCCTTCACTTGAGGCCATAGTTTGGGAACTGCTGTTCCAGGCCTCATAAAGGCTTGAATTAAGCATATATAGTCTTTTTTAGGATAAGACTAGGTGGTGACATACTAATCTAGTTTCCTTCTGCAACAGGGTAACAGATGGGAGAAGCAGGAAGTGTCATATCTTCAATGTTTTTGACACTGACATGGATTATTCTTCTACCTAAGGCAAAGAAACACAGTTTAGAGGAAACTAGTATAGGATGAGTGCAAACTGCCGGGGAAGTCGTTCACTAGAAGCATTTATCAATGGTTAGTCTTTGAAATGCTAGCATGTATAGAGTGGGATTCCCCAGAAATCTGTGCTAAATTTGGGGCTTCTCAGTATTTCCATTAACAACCTAAATGGGGGAAGATAAAATGTGCTTATTCATTACTAAAGATAACCTCATGCTAATAGAGGCTGCCAGCTCACTGGAAGATAGAACTGAAATTCAGATTATCTTGACAAATGGAAGAAATTGTCTTAAAAATAGGTGGCAAACCAATAAGGATCTATGCAAAGTCCTGCACTTTCACACTGCACAAATACAGGCTAGGCAAGAATTGTAAGACAGCAGCCCCATAGAAAGGAGCTAGGGGAGCACAGCCAGGCTCTGCTGCAATTAAAATAAAAAAAAGCAAACCCCATAGTGGGATACATAGAGTAAGACAGCCTTTAAGAGACTTGAGTTGTCTGCTCCCTCAGCAGCAGCAAGCTCTTCACTTAAATACTGAGTCTAGTTTGAGATATGGCAAAAGAGAAATCAAACAGAGTTCAGAAAAGAGAGCTAAGAATTGTCAGAGGTCAAAAAAAACCCCAAACCAACACCTATTAGGAAAAAGCAACTAGCATGGTTTAGTCTACAGGTGACTACAGAAAACACACCAAGAAGACTTCATACGTGAAGGACAGTTAAACACTGGTGCAGATTGCATGAGGGCTGTGTGAAACCTCCATCCCTGGATGTCTTTAGGAATAGGCTAGACAAATAGGAAAGACAGAGGGACAGCAGGTCATCAGGGCATAGGGAGAGGTTCACTGATCTCAGGTCCCTTCTAATGTTGTTTTCTAGTATACAGTCATTCTGCATCTTCTAAACTTTCTGTTGTGAGTAGTTGCGTTCAGTTTTGTGGAAAGATTTTTTGTGGAAAGACCAGCATTTCTCACTGAGCATCCTTGGAGCTGAATGAACCTGAGCTTTGTACTTGTTATAAATTCAGTAAGTATGCTAGTTCTTAGAGTTCACTGCACTAAAGCTAAGGCAGTTAGACAGCCTGCTTTTATAATGCCTTCATTGAGGAAGTTTGCAAAGCTGCTACCTAGAGTCTACATTATTGCTCAGCACCACTTTGTTAATTTGGAATCCAGATCTGGTGACTGATTTAGGAAAACAGTTCAGCTAATCCCTAGTGAATAGAAATCCTCAGCCTAAGATTGTATGGCTCACCAGATTCCCACACGTGCAAAGGCAGCAGCTGCCTTGCAAAGGGAAGTTAAAATATCAAGTACAAACTTTAGGGGGGTTTCACATGACATGCTTATTTTCCTTCCTCGGAGATCTAGGGCTCCAAAGGGAAGGAATAGAGACAATCAAAATTTTCCCAGTAGATGACTTTTATACTAAGGTGGCAAGAGCACGTACGTATTCTAGAAAGCTCCTTGAGGGCAGCAATTCTGGCAGGAGAACATTCAGAGCTACTGTTAAAAAAAAACTGATTCTGCTAATTAGCCTTGTCTTATTTCTTCAATCAGCTGATACAATTAGTGTGCATACCTATGTGATATCGATAACCTATGTATTTTAAACTGTTTCCACATAATTGCCTTCTGCATAATAAAACACATTCAGGCAGAGTACTAAGAATTCTAATTCCTCAGCAAGAGCTTCTGGGAAGGCACTCATTGTTACAGGAAGGCCCCAGTGCAGATTGCTTCTTGCCTGATAGGAAGCCCTTGATTGACCCTCAACCTGTTGAGCTTTGGAAGACTACACAAGGCCCATTTCTTCACTCAAACTTGGCATGAGCTGGACAAGCAGCTGATTTTCCTGGGTTGCTGAGATAGGCCAGTCGGTCAGAGACATGTTATATCCTGTACCTTCTCCTGCAGTAGCCATCCAGATTTAGAAATAAACAAATAAATGTAATTAAAATAACTGTTTTAATTATGACAACAATAAAAAGTCTTTTCTTCTTCAAAATTATTATGGAGACATAATAACTGCTCTCAGATAAGTCCCCCTGAGTGGCACTGCATTAGTGAATGGCTCCCATGCAGCTGAAACTAGTTTCTACTGAAGAAAAGCACAAAACTTCCACCTCCCCATACTCACAAAAATATCCCCTAGCTATGATTCTTTCTATTGTCATATTACTTATGAGTTTTGAGAGCATTATATAAGTTGCCCAGTTATATATTGATTTATGCATGACCCTGAGTATCTCAGATGCACGCCTCTCTCTTCTCATTTTTATTGTGCCACCCCACTCCACTTTTTTTCACTTCCCCCCACCCATACTGTCTTCCACCCTTTCTGAGATTTCTTTTTCCTTCCAAATGAAGTTGTATGGGCTTAACCTTGGAGGCTCTAAGCGCCTTTTCAAGAGACTGGTGCTTCTCCCCTGTTCTTGGGAGCAAAGAGGTTTACTTCTACAATAGTCTCACCTCCTGCCAAATACAAAACAGGGCTTAGTTCTCTCACCGTGCAGTACAGGACACTTGACCAGAACAGCGGAAATCTCTTCATTAGAAGCAGGATATTCTTGTCCAGGGTTACTTTCTAGTAAATGTACATTTACAGGTGCAATGAGAGATCTTTGATAGAATGCCTAAGAAAATAAAATGAGGTTCAAAATCTAAAGCTACTCAGATACTTACCTCCTACTCTCTGACAAGAAATACTTAAACAGGAGTCAGATGCCCAAGGATCCCAGATGATATTTGGGGATCCAGGCCTATGGTCCCATCCAAGCTACCCAAGCACCAGATAATTCAAGATGCTCTCAGATGGATGAGAGTCTCAGGTGGAAAACTTTGCCAAAGTTTCCGAATGAAGCATACTTCTGGGCAGTGAATAAGGTGTTGCTGGTCTCTTTCCTCAGATCTGTATCTGAGATAGCCAATGTGTACTAGAAACAGTTGTATGTTATACATGGAAAGCAAGGGTCTATACAAAGATGCGCTGATTGCGTTAACTTAGAGTTTTTGTAGTGTCACACAGAGTTGAGCCACTCAAGCTCTAATAAAAGGCAAGCTGCCTTTACTAAAATAAGGTAATGATTTTGTGACGGGCAAATACTTTCTGAATATTTTATGCTGACATGCTTTTAATAACTAACAAGACTTCCTTTTCATATAACATTTTATAATTTTTATCTGGCTTGCTTATGTCCTGTGATGGATCGACCCTGGTTGGATGTCAGGTGCCCACCAAAGCCGTTCTATCACTCCCTCCTCCTTTGCTGGACAGGGGAAAGAAAATATAACAAAGGGCTTGTGGGTCAAGATAAGGACAGGAAAGATCATTCCCCAGTCACCATCACGGGCAAAACAGACTCAGCTTGGGGAAAATTAAGTCAATTTATTATAAATCAAACAGAGTAGGGTAATGAGAAATAAAACCAAATCTCACAACACCTTCCCTCCACCCCTCCCTTCTTCCCAGGCACAACTTCACTCCTGGCTTCTCTACCTACCCACCCCCCCAGCAGCACAGGGGGATGGAGAATGGGGGTTAGGGTCAGTTCATCACACGGTATTTCTGCCACTTCATCCTCCTCAGGGGCAGGACTCATCACACTTCCCCTGCTCCAGCATGGGGTCCCTCCCATGGGAGACAGTCCTCCACAAACTTCTCGAATGTGGGTCCTTCCCACTGGCTGCAGTTCTTCACAAACTGCTCCAGCGTGGGCCCCTTCCACAGCATGCAGTCCTTCAGGTGCACACTGCTCCAGCATGGGTCCCCCATGGGGTCACAAGTCCTGCCAGAAAACCTGCTCTGTGGGCTTCTCTCTCCACAGATCTGCAGGTCCTGCCAGGAGCCTGCTCCATTGTGGGCTTCCCATGGGGTCATAGCCTCCTTCGGGCACCCACCTGCTCCAGCGTGGGGTCCTCCACGGGTTGCAGGTGGAGATCTGCTCTGCTGTGGACCTCCCTAGGCTGCAGGGGGCCAACCTGCCTCACCATGGTCTTCACCACAGGCTGCAGAGGAATCTCTGCTTCAGCGCCTGGAGCACCTCCTCCCCCTCCTTCTTCACTGACCTGGGGGTCTGCAGAGTTGTTTCTCTTACATGTTCTCACTCTCTGGCTGCTGTTTCTTTCTGTCCCCCAACTTTTTTTCCTTCTTAAAAATGTTATCACAGAGGTGTTACCACTATCACTGATTGTGTCAGCCTTGGCTGGCGGCGGGTCTGTCTTAGAACCGGCTGTCATTGGCTCTGTCGGACATGGGGGAAGCTTCCAGCAGCTTTTCACAGAAACCACCCCTGTAACCCCCCCTGCTACCAAAACCTTGCCACAGAAACCAAATACATGGGGCTGTTCTTGGCTTCCCACTTACCAACCTGGTAATGCCACCAGATTCAATTTTGCCTACGCTGTTGAGAAACCTTGAGCTGGTCCTAGGCAAGTGTCAGTCACACGTACTTTGTCTTTTGATGCCAGAATTGCTAATCAGATCAGGAAGTCTGGGTAGGCTTTTTTTCTACGGCAGCGTGTGGGCAGAACACTGTGTCTCCCGCTCCTGTGGGTGATTGAACTTCCCGGATTTTATAGCTTTGAGACTTTGGCCTCTATCACATGCAGCAGCATGAAAGTGGTGCCAGGCTAGAGCTTCTCAAAGAGGCATTTATGTGGGGAGACCGAGTTCAAAACCACCCTTGGAGTCACTGGCTGCAGTGACATGCTAAAGGGGCTGTAAAACGTAAGGAAAGCTGTTACCAGAAGATGAGAACACACACATCCAAAGCCCAGTGTTTCTGTTGTGAATGGCCTGGACAAATGGGAGTTTTGACTGAAATGGGGTAGAGAAACACCAGTGAAAGCTGTATTTGTATTGTAGTATATTCAGGTAAACAAATCAGAAACTCTGCTATTGCAAGAAGGGGCAGCTTATAGAGGATTTTACACTCATGTTTATATTGGAATTTCAAAATGTATCAATAAATGGCACGAAGTTAGAAATGTGGAAAACAGGATAGACACATGACCAAGTGTTTATGAACATCTGTCCCATCCCAGACCTGCAGTGCAGCATGTGATGTTGTTGTTTCTCCTCCAGCAGAAGGTGAGGGGAGAGAGAGCACGGTCACCAGAAAGGAGTGAGCATAGCTTGCTTTAGTGTAATCTGAAATTCCCTCACAAGGATTTTTTTAAATTTAGGGCACATAGTACTCTGAATCATCTAAAATAAATGTATTTATTTTTCAAAGATCCTTTTCAGTTCATTCCTTATTGCACAATTTCTGTTGTAGTCAATGTTTAATGGTGCTGGAGACTGCAGCAGCTCTCAAATGCACCCTCGTCCCTTGGAAGACGCAAATCTGTGTTTTGGCTTGGCAGATGATTTTCTTTAAAGGACTCACTTGTTGCCACTGTTGGAAGTCATCTTGGGAGCCAGAGAAGTCCTTCCTCTACGGGAGGTGGTGCTGAACTTTTTCCCAGCTCAAGCGGGAGAGATGCTTGAATTCCTCATGTGGTGCTAAAAGGCTGTGGGGCAGAGCCTACTATTGGCTTTGCAGCAGTGCGGAGCTGAGTGAAGTGGACTTATTTATTCTAAGTGCGAATCCTTCAGGTCTTCTGTCAGCGCAAACATCCTGCAGCCTGTGTTGTACAGTGGCTCTATGCCACTGTGTACTTTGATTCCTTTAAAAAGGTAAAGAGCAAAATACATTTCCTCCACCTCCTCCTCCTCCTCTCCGGCCCCCGAAACTCCGTAGCCCTGAGAGGCCGGTTGCCAGCCAGGGCAGGGTCCTGGTCTCGGCATCATTTCCTGCGTGAACCTCTGCCCTCCTGTCTCAGGGCACCATAACTCTGTGGCCAGGCTGTCACAAGCTCTCTTCCTGTGATTGTTATCCCGACATCTCCCCTCCAGTTTGTTTTACAGCACAATGATAGTGAACGAAGGGAGGAAGGAGTGGGGAGGAGCTCCAGTCGTAAAAGGATTTCCCCCCTGTTACCGCTGTCTGTCCCGGGGAAGAAGCTGTGGCCTGGCTTTCTCACCCATCAGGGAAGGACCGAGGTATTGGGGAGGGGCAGGTGGGACCCCCTGGCATGGGGTCTGTGAGATGGAGCTGGGAGAACAGGAGACTTTTGACCTATCAGGCCTAATGTCAGGATTGAAAACAATTTATCCAAATGCACTTATCACTGTCTGCCTGCAGGCTCCGTTCACTACCCAACCACAGCCAAAGGATGTTTTAAAAGTGAATTTCAGAATATAAGAATGGCCTTTATTGGATTAGGCCTAAGATCCTTCTGCTCCAGTCTTTTCTCTGCCTGGGACCTATTGCATTTAGAGTTCAAGATCCAGGCATGCATCTATCCAGTGAAACACCTTCATTTCAAGCAAGGTCTTTGAATTTATTTTGTGGAAAGCATGCAATTATAACTTAAAGTAGCTGGATAGCTGGAACACACTGAATTTTCAAGTTACGTGTGTATCTTCATAAATACTATATTTTAATTTTCTTAATCTGTCATGTTAGATTAAATGAATAGCAAATAATGCTAATGGTATCACATTGCGCTCCTCAAATACAATGTATTACTGTCATTGGTGTGCTTAAAAATGCTTGTTAAATTTTACAAGCTGAGAATCTTCATCAAGAAGGTACTTGCTGCTTTGTTGAAAGCTGTTGGGTGCTGTTGAAGCTTTCAGTCATATTTCTTGTTAAGAGGAAGAAATCACAAAAATACTAAATAAAAAAGTGAATCCCATTGGCTATCTTAAAAAAAAAAAGCAGTACAGATCTCTGGTCTTTTAGAATAACTTTCACTAAAACCATTATAATTTTCTTAGAAATGATGTCTTGTGTATACTACCTCAAGTTTCAGAAGCCTGAAGGCAGAATAAGGCTGACTTGCATGTGCAGACATGTCTGCAAATAGCAACAAGGACAGAGTTCACTCACAGGGCTTGTAAAGGCAAATTAAAATACTACAGGTTACTTAAGTTAACCCTTTGGTTAAATATGAAGTCAGAGCAAATGTGATACACAAAAAGCAATTGAAAACACATGCCAGGCAAAAATATTGTAGAATTTGTGTGTTGGTATGAACCTTAGATAAAAGTAAGTTATCTGGGCCTGCCCCTGCTTATTCCTTTGGGAGTGGGGAAGAGGAAGAGGAGGTGTTACCAGTTGTTGTGCAATGTAAATCTGCAGGACGCCTAATCTAAGCATCTAAGATACATACACACACGCATATATGGAGATGTATATATAATATATCTCTCTATAATATATATAAAAAATATTAGTGTCTCATTGCTAATTTGTGCATGATGTGTTTACATTTAAAAAAACCCAAATCAAAGCCATGTAGAATGGCCAATGCACAAATAATGGTGGTTCTGGAAAAGCAGATGCTTTAATTGCATGTGGCCTTTAGGAGACATGTAGCATCTATGTGCTAAAATCCTGTTTCTGCAGCAGTTATTTTCATGTTGTGGATGTAACAGTGGAGCAAATGCGTTGGGTCATTGTCTAAAGATGAAGGTGAATCAGACTTGAGACACTTCTACTGGTGATGAGGTCTTTCATTTTTGTAGTCTTACTGTGAAGTTTCCACACAGTTTCTTTTTGAATAGAAACTTTTGTTGCTCTCATCTTTTCTCTGTACCATGGGTCACAGTTATTTTCAATCTCCTGGCTCATGGTTTAATAAAACCCATTTTCATAGGAAGTCACCGAGTAGGAAACACTGTTTGAAGGGGAAGACTTAGACAGCTGTGCTATATAGGGGGTTGTTTTCTGTTCTTATGGTGTTGCCACTAGATTTAATGCACAGCCTAGGAGAACTACTTTCAGTAATGTGTACATAACTGACTTGGTTTTAGCAGTGTGAATGGAATGAAGGTATACCAAGACCCAATTTTGTGCTAATCCATTTCCTCTATTCACTTTTCACTTTTTGATTGTTAAGGATATAAGATGTTCTGGAAACAAATCGTATTCATGGAACTGGAAGGAGAAAGAGGGATTTTTGCTGGATCATGGGTCATGAATAAGAATACGCTATAAATATTGCAGACAATCTACAATGCCAGAGCAATATTCATGTGCAGTGTTTTAAAGCAAACTTCGTAGGAAACAAAGCTTCAATGTGTGGTGCTGTTAATGAAGCCACTAGTTGTTATGTCAAATGCCCACTTTGATTTTGCCTTTGAAGTGTGGTTTTCTGATGTATAAAAGAAGAAAACATCTTGAAGGTAAGCCAGTTCTCTCCCCCATGAAAGAGGGGGAGGTTTCTCAGCACGGTGGGAGGTCAGTGCAGAGTAGATCCTTCCAATTTCTGTCTCCAGATCAATTATGACTTGTAGGAAAAGGCTTAATGGGTAGGGGTGTAGGTGTTTTTGGGAGGAAGACTTTTTTCCAGTGTAGGACGTGGTACATACCCTTGTCAGTCTCTTTTCGTGGCCTGGTTGTCCTGGGCTGTCAGCTCTTTGGGTCGCTGACTTGGTAAGCCACTGTGCCTGGCACAGTGAGGCCCCTTTCTGCTCAAGGTCTCTGGGTGCTACTGCAGTACAAATATTTAATGATAAAACATGCTTATCTCCCGCCAAAAATCTGGCAACATCCTTATCAAGATATTATTAAATTGTCAGTACAACCATATGCCGAGCGTTTTAGGCGAACAAATGTTCACGCTGGCTCTTGCACAATACGTGAAGACGCAGAGAGAGACAGGTGGCCGTGTTTACACCATTGAGTACTGCCTGGTTCCTTACAAACAAAAAGTGGCATTAAGTGACTCTTGCTTTATAGCAGCTTAAAAATTTATGGACTTGATATGCTTGAGACAATGTTAATTTGATTACACTTAAAACGCTAAGTGTAGATTGGTAGAACCTACGTAGTTTGCCTGTTAAAGATGTCTCTGCATTGCCCATGAAAAACAAACAGAAGTAAATTTATCCGACCCTCCCCACAAAAAAAAACCCACCCTTGTCAATGACAGTATGGTTTCAAGTTTAATAGTATTTTTTCTTTCAGAGTAATTAATAGAAAAATGCCTTCCTCCATAAATTTCATTTCTTCTTGTACTTGCCATTGATAAATGCTCAGGAAAATCCTGGTGCTTTTTTGGACACTCTGTTCCATCTTTTTATCCGCTTTCTGCAGATGACATCACTTATTATTGCACCTTGGTTTTTGGAATACATGAGCTTTAAGATCCACCAAGTAATTGTCAACTCTTTAATTTTATCTTTAGTTTGTCTCTTTTTTAGGAGTGAGAAGTGGGGATGTTGTTCTGTCACTGTACTAGCATTTTTTCCCACACTTTTATTCTTGGAAGGTAGCCTGTCTGGCAAAAAATCAAAATAGTCTGATTTTTGTGAACATGCTTGGAATTTTATTTCAGAAATCTGTAGTAATACTGCATGGTCTTAGCTGTGGTTAATCAAAATGATATTTTGATTCATTGCAGTGTTGAAGATTTTTTTTCTCTCCTATGGTCTTGCTTGAAAAATAAATTAATAAATTAGTCCATTGTGAAAGCTATCTGCTATGACAGCTATTTGCATTCCTTTCATTAAGAATTGTATTCTGTTCTGGGTGCCTGCTACAGCTTGTGGGATTTGATTCCCCTTCCTTTTTTTCTTTTTCTTTTCTTTTTCTTTTTTTAAGGATAGACTTTGTATCAAACTTCCATAATGATAAAATGAGAGAAGAGGGAGATGATATTTTTTCTGTCTTGTCTTTATTTGTTGATGGCATTTGAATGCATTGGGAGGTAATGAGCTGAAAATGAATTAGAATTTATGAAAAGCTTTCAGAATGCTTAATGTAAATTAATTTGAAGGAGGTTGCTGATCTATCTTTATTAATGGATATTACTTTGTAATGTTTCTGCTTTTTCTGCCTCTTAATTTCTTCAGGAGAAAGATCACATGCAAAAAAAAAAAGTTTATAAACATCAAGAACATAAATGCTTGCAATCTTTGATGCTGTTTTAGGTGAACTTCCCTTACTCAAAGCACTAGTTGCATGCCAATGTCTTCATTATCTTTTTGACCTGTGTATTACTTAATGGCCTGTGACCATAAAGCTGCCCTGCAGCTCCAGAGTACCAGGTGCAATGTCACCCAGCCCCCCAATGCCTCATAACAACTTCCTTGCAGGTTGAAGATGGAAGAGCTGGACAGCCCCATTGACAGCACAGCCTGGAGCTTTTCGGAGGAGCCTTACGGCTGATGGACGTCCCTGGGGATGTAGAGGGAGTGAGGAGATGCTCGCTGCTGTTCTGAGCAGAGGTCCTCAGATGCATGCTCATAGCTGTCTGGGCCTATTGAGGGTGATGTAAACCTTAGCATAGAGTATCTGAAATACAGCTTGCAGTGACTGCATCTGAATGCTGTTTTCCTAAGTAGGGAGACAGTAACATCTCATCCCATCTACTCTTCAATCCGTCCTGTGCTCTGTGAAGAAGTTGTTTGATGACTACAGTTTGCAGGGAAGGTCCATTGTCTCAGCACAACCTGCTCCAGAGCAGCGTAAACCAAAGCTGTGCTGGGCCAGCTCTGTTTCAAGGGGTGGATCGAGTACATTGGAGCTGCAGTGACATGGTTTTGGAAGGCTTGGACAGTAATGAGTCAGTGTCCAAGATGGTTTGGGAACATGACGCCCCATGTAATTTTCCATTTAAGTATTTGAAAGTCTTTTATGCTTTTCATAAAATACAGAGAGTGCAATTCCTTTGGAATTGCTGTGGGCCAAGTTGTCAAAAGAGGGCAGAGGCACTGTGCATCAAACTGCTGTTTAAGAAGGGGTATGTGGCCATCCCTCCTGTGGCAGTGCTAGAGTCTCCAGGGTATATAAGATGACCATCAGTGGAGATAAGCTAAGGGAGAGATCATAGAATCACAGGGTAGTTGAGACAGGAGGGTACCCCTGGGAGATTGTCCAGTCCAGCCCCTTGCTCACAGCTGGATCTGCTGGGGCTGTGCTTAGGACCAGGTCCAGCTGGTTTGTGATTATCTCCAAGGGTAAAGACTCCGCAACCTCTCTGGGCAACTTTTGCCACTGTTTGACCACTGTCACAGGAAAGGTGTTTTTTCTTAAACCATGGAAATGGGGATCCCCTAGGGAAATAAGGAGATAGTGCCAAGGACCTGCTGAAACCAAATGACCACTTTCAATTTTGCTAAAGGATCTGAAGCGCATTTCAAACAAATATGAGATCACTGTTGAGAATCCAGAAGCTGCTCTGTGTTCACATTGTCCGTAACCATGAGAAAAGCACCATGCTTGTGTCCATTCACAGGATGGTTGCACAGATGGCAACCCATATCCCTTACTGGGCCATGCCCCGTCCTGCCTAACCACCTCCTCCCCCTTCCTTTGTCGAGTCAGATCTGAGTGTCTCATCTTCACTTTCAGGGCATTACTTAACCTACTGTTATTTTCCCTTCCACTTTTACTCACTCCTGTGATGTTCATGCCAGCCTCTAGTTTGCCTGCAGTATCTGTCTCCATTGCCTACCTGAGGCATCTGTACAAAACCTGTTTTGGTGGTCTCCTGTTGGAGAGAAATCTTCTGCAAAACTGCTTTATTATCCTCATTCAAAAGCCTATTTCAAGTCTTTGTAATGTTTTAAATACCTTGGTAACAGGCTGGGTTGGTGGTGTGCTCCTACTACTTTCTGCCTTGCAGATGCACCTTCCCTCGTTGTTCAGTGTTGACGCTGCTCCCATACCATGGTTTGTCTGTTGCTGTGCTCTCCTGTCTCAGGTTGAAACCCCCTGCCTGAGAGGTCACTGTTTCTCTCCTCTGCAGAAGGCCCAATAGAAGACGCAATCCCTGCGTTGATGGGATAATCCATAACACAAAATGATGGTAGATCTATGATGTAGAGACCCGATTTGTTACCTAGGTGAACTTGGATGAACAGCTCCCTTGTGTGGAGAGCCCTGTGGTCCAAAAGGTATAGAGCCAGGTTTAAGGGTTAAAGTGAAAAGATATAAAAGGGAAAACCAGAAAAATCTTTAGTCTTTGAAGGTGACCTGTGTTGGGTGAAGATGTCTGAACTCTTAAAAATGCTACAGCCTGGCCTTGTTTTGGGTGGGAGGGGAACAGTTGTGGGGTGATTTGATCTCTACAAAGATGCTCTGCAACAGTTTGGTCAGGATTATCGAGGAAGATCAGCCAGATGAAGCCCACAGAAAACAAAACAGAGCAAGGTTGGTTGCTGGGAATTTTGGCATAACTCCATGTATACTCCAGCGTACTTCATCCCTGGCTTTTGGGTAATAGGCTGCCCAAATCATCCTTGTGCTTGTGGTGGCAAGAAGCTGCCTGTGGTTGGGCTTGGGGCAGGGAAAAGTAATGAAGTTGCTGAGGGGTTGATGTGGTCCTGTTGGCTGCGGTGTCATGACCCGCTGAATTTGGGGACTGTTGGTGTTACCCTGTCTTGTCTGTGGTTGCGTTTGTAGAGCAAATCACCCACAAGTTGGCAAGATTAGGTGGCTGTGAGTACAGTGACTGCTGTAATAAATTTTTCTAGAAGATGTTTTTCCCTCTTTCAAGAGGTGTAATATAGGTAACATCACTATACAGAGAAAGTGAGTCATTCTGTTGCATTAATACAGAAAATGAATTTTTCTTTCTACCTTCTTACAACATATCATCTATCTGTGGCCTAAAGCAGAAGTATGTTCTTGCCATGATTGAGGTACTACAGAAGTAAATGATACTGAAGTTAAATGAAACAATTTAAAAGTAAAGTCACCTTTATAGTTGGTTGCAGAAAGATGTCTCATCACAGCTGTGCCTAAGAGTTTTACTAGCAGTATATCAAACTTCAGGATATGTTAGTAGTCATACAGACACAGCAACAGTTAAATGTTGGCTGTGAATATCTGAGCTCTTTTTTAAGGGTTGCTCTCCATTATGAAGTAACTTCTGACTGAACTGAGGGTTAGCAGTGATTTATCATTAAGACTACTTTTACAGTGATGGCTCTAAAATGCTAGTTTTAATGTACTTAGTATTTTTAAAAGGTTGGAATTTCTAAGAAATACATTTGTTCTTGTTATTTTTTGTTCTTACTGCAATGCCCAAATGCAAAATTAAGAAAGGTGGTAGAAGGTTGTGGTTCTGCTGTTAGAAGTTAAGCATGTAGGAGCTCACTTGCTTGTCTTCAGCTGCTCTGTGGACAGGAGGTCTCAGGATGAGTGTGAAGCTGCCCGTGTCCTCCCACAGCTGGTATTTGCATGCATGTGCATGCTTCAGGGGTCTGTCTTCAGCCTTCCCCTGTACCAAAGGAAGTCATCTTCAGTTTACTGGCTTTTAACTTCATCCAGTTTTGCTGAACTTCGGCCCTCAGTGAGATAGGGAGGGAGCAGTATGCAATACGGTCTTACTTGATCATGTTGCCATCTCTCCCCTTTAGCAGGGAACCTTCTTACCACTTCTGTTGAAATCTGGAGCTTCTGAAGCAGAGTTTGTGTTTCTGTGGGTTCCAGAAGGACTGCAGACTTGTAATTTGATTTTGGTTTGTCACTGAACGACCCTTCCCATGCTTCTCTTCTAAAGAAAAAAAAATCAGGTGGAGTTGAGCTGTTTGTTTATCACTGGCCTTTGAGTCTCTGCAGGCTTTCTTGTGCTCATGTAGGTAGTTTCCTTATTCCTTATTTGAACTGTGCAAAGCTGCATGTTTTGTTTTTCTCATTTAGCCTAATTTTTCAAGAAAGAAGAGAGAAGATCTTTAAAGACATTTTTTTTAATTGTGATAGAAAATTTGGCATGTAATGCTGCTTGTCCTGAGTAAGCAGGTTGTTTAATAGATCCAATGAACACTTCTTTAGATACAGTAAGTATGGCAGAGAGCCTTGCCACTGAATTCAGGCATATCTCTTAGCAGCCATCTGTACTGTCATCCGCAGATTCTGTCCAGTGATTTGACCTGCTCAAAACAAAGTTACATTGGATGAGCATTAATTCAAGCCTTGTTGTATGTGTATCTTTTTTAAGAGAAATTTGCAGTGCTGCTTAAATAAGCCTTAAATGTGTTGAAGCAACAAAAACTGCATGCAACTATCCAATGTGAATAAATGTTTTTGGTCAAAGTAAAGAATATGATGGAGAGCCAGTAAAATGCTGGAAAGCGGTTGAGTTTCTAAAGTCATTCTTGACGCATTATTGTTGATGTTTTGGGGGGCAGAAACTAAGTTTTGGTCTTAATTGTCATTCAAACTATATGTTCAGAATAGTGTATACTCAAGACGACTGTTGTGGTAACACCAACAGCTTTGCTTTTTCTTGAAAATTCAGGTTTGTAAGTTGGAAGCTTACACTATGTCAGAGAATGAATAAACTTCAGTGTGTGGCTTTGTAATTATTACAACCAAAAATATAGGCGTGTACTGTATCTGCTGATGTTATGAGGTGCTGAGTTTGTTTTCTGTTCCTCTTATCACATTCCTTTGGGCTCTATTGAGTATGACCAAGCTTTTAGTTTAAGCCCTGGTTTTTATATCATCTCTTAAGCTTAAAAAAAAAAAAAGTTTCATTAACTTTATATACAGAGGGAAATGTGGAGGGGAAGAAAGAAAAGGGAGGGCACTGTTTGCTTATGTGCACCAGATTGTAATGCTGTCTGTTACCGTGAAATGTCATTATCCCATTCTTGTTTCACTTCTCCTTCCTCCATATCCCTATTGCATTTTTAAGACTTTTATGCAAAATACGTCAAGCCAGTTATTTAATCATCTTAACGGAAAAGTTTGGTCTTGGTTGAGTGCTGAATTTAAAAAAAAATTGTATTAGCTTTTTCATCTCAGGCTAGAACTGTTAATGTGTGCCTGTCTCCTACCAAACATCACTAGCTTTGCATAGCATTTATGAACATTGCCAAGGAAGACAAGCTAACGGTGTAAAGTTTGTTGAAGGCTCTAGATTCTAGGGATCGGGAATATATTGACTAAATATGCCTTTTAAAACAAGGATCCATTTTCTTACTCTTGTTTCAAAATATCCCGGAATTCCCTATCAGTTCAGTGGCTATTGACAGTAAAACAATATAAAATACAGTAACCATGGGGGTCTGGCTGAATAAGGTTCTCAAAACCAAACAAAGGCTTGAAAGCAGTGTGTCCTAAGCCCCAGGAATCATTAAAATAAGGTCAGTACTGTCCAATGAACTTTGCTTCTGATACCCCTTAAAAAAGGGGAAAGGGAGAAATAACCTGCAGGTCTTAAACTCCTCCATCCCTGTTTATGAGAGCCGTCTCAGACATCTGTTTCTGCCATGGTGCAGTCATGCGCCAGTGCTCGCCCCACCAAAGTGTGGCATGTCTCTGTGCCTCAGTTCACACGGTGTCTGTCTTGGTGCTTTGGCTTTGGGGAGGGCAAGTGTTTTGGAGGTGGTCCCAGCTGTGCCTCTCCAGGCTGAGAGACCTGACTAGCATCCCCACATCTCCAGTCACAGGCAGAGGTGTTCCTGGCACTGTTTGATGGGGTGATCCCTCTCCTTCTGCAGCTCAGAGCCCCTGTAGATGGTGGCCGTGCAATTTTGGGGCTGCCCCAATGCTCAGGTTCGAGTCTATGGGCAGTAAAATGGCTGGCCACCCCATAGCGTGCCATTTTCTGGGTTACACGGCCAGGATGTTGGACTTGGTTGCATTCCCCCAGTCTCATGTATTTAGCTGAAGCTCAGACTTCAGAGGCTTGTGGTTAGCAAGTGTCTCGTGTGTGTGGTGAGGGTGGGACCCTGGGGAGGGACTGCAGTGCCCTGCTAAGTGAGCATC
Source organism: Elanus axillaris (assembly GCA_026212715.1). Lineage (NCBI taxonomy): Eukaryota > Metazoa > Chordata > Aves > Accipitriformes > Accipitridae > Elanus > Elanus axillaris. The sequence goes on from JANZLQ010000008.1 coordinate 32,522,736, forward strand.
CAGTTTTTGTTTGAATTTAACTCTTATTTTTGGAACCATGGGTGACTTATTCTTGGAACCCCGTTTTTCAGAAACCCATCTGCATGCAACGTTGCCAGGATTTCTGGTACAAATATTTTGTCATTTGCTCTTGAGACAATCTGTTGTTTCAGTCCTGGATGAAGTTTTGTAATATGTTGCTTGAGATATCATGGAAAAATATCTAAGTGGTGGTGTAATCTTCTAGGTGAAAACACAAGGTTATAAATTTTTTTAGTAGAAAATTGATTATTTGGTTTTACCAATGAACAAAACCTATAGAATCTTTTTTAAAAAAAAACCCCAAGACTCTAGTGCACCTATTCTTTCCATATCTGATTGCAGCAGGAGAGTTAGAAATGAGCCACCTTTTCTTTTCCAAGAAATATTTGGAGTTTTCACATTTGGTGCTCATTTTGCTCCATCCTTTCTCACTGATTTCACATGCTCAGAGCATTTGTTGTGCCTGGGAGCCCATTTCTTTTAATTTTATTTTTTTAATCTAGAGACAGAGCTCATTCCCTTCACTAGTACCTCCCTTAGTGTATGTACAAAATCCTGCCTTTGCTGGACAGTGATACAGCAGAAGAGTTGGTGAGAACTTTTAGAAGTTGGAGGTTTAAAAACAAGGCTCAATCTTTACTTTTGAATGACGATGCTTATTCTTTATCAGACTCGTGAGATGCTGGACAAATTTCTCCATTTCCCCTCCGTATATATGTGTACAGAGATAGATGGTACTTTGGTGTGCTGTTTCAATAACAAATGGTGGTATGCTGCCAATAAATTTCTTTGGGAACCTAGTCTGAATACTCTTGAGTCTTACAGCCAACAATGTTGGGTTGTTGGTGTTGACCCTTCTGGTGTTGCTAGCAAAGTGATCTCCACTTGGGTGATCATGTAGGGGACACAGGAATATATTGCAGGCTGGTTGCTCATGGTAACACAATGAGTAGCTACATCAAGGGGTAAGTACTGAAATTCTGTTTACTAGGTTGATTAATATTTTTATTTTCTTTTTACTTTTCAGTCTTCAGATGTTTGTATTATCCTTGTCTTTTTCTTCCAACCCCAAAGAACAAAGTGGAAAAGTCCCCTAATAAGGAGGATGTCAGGAGAACTGTTTTCTGTTACTGAGTGGGAAAGAAAGGGGAATACATGCACTTGCAGTGGTTGATACTGGAGTGTATATGTGTTTACCTGTTCTCATGGCTCTCCTATTTAATTGGCAGTCTCTGAAAAGTTAAATCCCCAAACTAGCAAATGGTTTAAGGTTTGAAATGAATGGAAAGAAAGTCTCAGTCTTCCAAAACAGCCTTGTGGAGGTGAATCACATGGAACCTGCAGACGGGCAGGTCCAAAACCTTGGGAAGCAGCTCCAAGATGCTATGGAAGAAAACTCTAATTAGGGGTTAGGTCAGCTTTCTGTGTCTGGGAAAGCTGTTGCAGATGAGGTTTCTAACTGTAAAGAGAGGAGGATCTCCTCCTGCTCCAAAACTGGAGCACGAGTGGAATGGTTGCCAGGTTTATTTTGGCAGAAGAAGCGTTGGAGATGGTGGCTGATGCTAAAGGTGTGCTAAGAAAAGCTGCTTTCTGCAATGAACAGCTTTAAGTTTGAGAAAGCTTCACATACCCCCAAAATTCATGTAGAGTCCTTAAGAATACTGTTCCTTTTGGCACTTGCCCCTCTCCCCATTCGTATAGCTGGACTTAGGAGTATGCAAGTGGTGCTCCTTGCTCGGCCATTGCCAAGCAATTCTTCCTCCTGGTACTTCACTTGCCCTTGTTTTGCTCTCTGGATACCATGTGCCTGGCGAGCTTTCAAGATCTGGTAGCTCCTCCGTGCAGGAGAGGTGGGCAGGTCTGACAGCACGTAGCTTTGCTGTTGTACCTAACTTTCACTTGTGTTCTCCCTGCAAAATAAATAAATAATTGACGTGTGAAGGGGAAAAGCGTGGGAGGAAAAATGTCAGGAAATTCAAAGGTGAAGCTATTTCCTCCCTCAGTAATATTTTTCTTCTGCATGTTGTTTCTCCTCTTCAAACAATGGGGTGAGTTTGAATCCATTCTTAACTATCAGCCTTGCCATTGTTTATTCTTAAATCCTTTCATGTGTGTGACGGACCTCAGGAAAAACCCACACTTCATTGTGAGTCCTCTGGGCAGGCTCTCTGTAGTACAGTGCCAGTACAACAGGGCTCCAGTCCTCCTTTGGGGTGCCTGAGCACCAACCAATTAATCTTAACAATGAAGCATATAATATGCGTGATTTAAAGGTGTAGACTGTGAAATTTGGTAACTCTGGCAAAGCTTAGTTTTTTAAATAACAAATAGCCCAGATACTCAGAACAAGGAGCTCTGATGTTAGTTACTTAAGCGTAACAGTGTTTGTTAACTTTTTGCATGTGTTCGTGTGTATGCAGACACTTGCTTTTGGGGGAAGGGGTGTTTTGCTGAAACGGGTGAAAGTTAGTTCTGTAGTATAAAACAGGAAGCAGATGGGTACTAATTAAAGCCCTGTTGATGATAAAAGGGTGACTGAGCTTTTGAAGCAGCTGCTTTCCTAATTTTATATATAGCTGGTATGTACTTCATAGAAGAGATGGCCTCCCCACACTTCATTGTTTTCGTGAAGCCGGAGGAAATGCGTGTGCATGTGTGTGTGCTGCCACGGCTGAGGGATGGTGCTTGCAGCGTTTGCTGTTTGCTTCCTTCTCTGCGCTAGAGAAAATGGTGTTTTCCGAACGACTGACAAAGGTGCCAGGCACCTTTTTGTCTTACCCTTCTTCTCCCTCAGCCTTTCCACATGGAATTAGGCAGGCTGGCGGGAATGCCTGTTAGCAGTGGTGATGTAGGTAAGGGAGGGCAGCTCACTATGTGTTGCAGGTTTTTCTGTCTGGAGTCATTGGGGAGAGCATCTGTGAGAGGAAGTTCTTCATGGCCATTTGTTACTGCTCAGTTAAACTTTTGCAAAGTGGTTAAGACGGTCAACAACCAAAATACCAGCGAGAGTGTCAGCCTCCTCTGTGCGTGACCTGTGATTGTCATTATGGTCTTTTATCTTCACAAGTACTCTTTATACTGCCTATACTGCCTTTTCTCTTGTCTTGGGGCTCATAGGATGGATAATAAACTCATCTTCCAAAAAAAAGAAAAGGAAACAAACAGATTCAAGCATATTGTATTGACATGTAGGCAAAGGAAAAATAGCACCAGAGCAGAGATATTCATATGATGGAACTAGCAATGTTAACTGTAGTATTTTAATGCCCTCAATAGAAAATGGGTGTTGGACATAGAGAAATGGATGGTAGGTTTCTGTTGACTTCAGTTGTGTCCATATATTGAATTGTTGGAACCTTTTGCTTTTGCTGCTGGGAATTGGTATGTGGGAATTGGTTTCTTCATTGGGGGAAGTGCCAGTGTTCAGTCCTGGTGTTGGAGATGTCATTATTCTGGTAGAAATAAACTTGGTGTGGGCAGGAGGAGAAAGAGGAGGAGGAAAATTTTGGTAAGTGGCAGGATTGAGTCCAATAACATGCAGGTTCAGGGGATGGCAGCTGAGGTGTGGAGGAGTATCTTCTGTATGGGGAAACTCTTGCTGCATTGGCCCCATTTCTTAGTGAGCAATGCTTGGGAATCAGTATTGTGTTGGCTGAACCTCTTATAGGGATGCTCTCTGGGTGCCCATTTGAAGCAGCAGCCTTTCTATTTTGAAGCTGCTGCTGAGGCTGCAGGTTCCTGATTTCATCTGAAACAGAAACAGCTTAATTTGAGTGGCTTTGCTGCTACAACCGCAGAAGCCCACCACTGCCTCAGAGGAGCTGGACAACCCAAAGTGTTCAGGGAAGCATTGCCTGGTTCAGCAGCTGACACTCCTTCCCTCGGCATCACTGGGTGACTGGTATCTGCTGTGGCTCGTTGAGCAGCAGTGATGAAACTGCTGTACAATACGAGTCATGGTCTTTAAATCCTTCTCTGTTAATGCTGTCAGTGGGGGTTATTCCCCCCATGTCTTTTCATTCTTGTGAGAAGGCGACCACAAACCGGCAGAGCTTCCTAGCCTGGGACCTGCTCTTGTTTGTTCCCTGCATGTGAGGGGCTGACAGGTCTTTCCATAGGAATGATCCCTGAAGCCCCTTGCCCCTCATAGCAGGAATGAGAGAAGACAGCTGATGGGTCCACCTCTTTTCCTGCCCCTTGCTAACATTGCTGATGGGTTTGTGGATGTCCCCTTCTAAACTGTGCACTTGTCTGCTACTGCATCTCTCCCTGGCTCCTAGCAGCTGAAAGGAGAACCACCATGTCCCAAAGTGCATGGAATAATGGCAATGTTGCCTTCTCCATTGGGCAGTATGTCTCTTGGGGGTGGGGTGGGATGTTCTTACTTGAAGTCATCTGGGTTGTCTGCATTTCTGGTTACAGGGTCAGTGAATTGTGCTGTATTACTACAACCAAAACTATTTGCTGGAGTTTACCAGGTACCAGCACCTGGTCTGGGAGAGCTTTCCTTCAGGCACCGACTGCAGGGTTATGAATTCTCTGCAGTATTGGTTTCCTAAATGTTCTGGTTTTTACGACCCCTCATTGTTTGTCAAGAAGCTGTTGCTGTTTCACTGTACTTTGACATCGTACTTGTGTTAATCTCCTTTGGCCTTATCCCTTAAATCAGCCTTCTGACAAAGTCTGGGGGCTGGGTTTAATCTTAGGTAGTTCTTGCTCTTTTTCTAGAGCCAGCAACTTAATATTGTTTATTTTCTTCCTGTGGTGAAGGTGTATTTAAGCCAGGATTACAGGAAAGCCAGTGCCATCAGAGAGAGAACATTTGACTGCCCCGACCTGCCTTCTGAAGGATTTTAAAAGTACTTTGGAGGCCCTAAGAGTCTGTGGGCTTCAAGCTGAGAACAGCTACAGTAGAAAGGATGTGAATTTGCCAATAGACTTGATAAAAAAATTTAAAAAACTGTATGGTTAAGGCTATTTGAGAAGTGGGCAGTCTGTGGCAATGCAGAGGAGTCATGCAAGCTGATGGAAAAGTTGCAGTGTGCCCTTAGCTGTGCCAGGAAGCAAGGGACTTGTCACTGCTGCTTTCTGGCAAGTTCTTTCTTAGGGTAAAAGGCCTTTAAGCCCGCTTTAAACATGTTTCTGTGGCTTTTATTAGCTAGCCATACTGCATAGAGGTTGCTGCAGCTGGGGGATTTGTATGAATCACAGAGTTCTCTACAGTTCTCCTTAGGGGTGAATGTATATCTTAATGCTTTGGTTGATCATGCTCAATCTTGAATGTTTTCACATTTGAAAACTTAACACAAAAATAGATGGAAAGAGATGAGAATTGCTAAAAATTCCATCTTTTCTCTTTAAAATATAACTTAATTTTTTTAATGAGCTGTAGAGCCTAGAGATTTATATTTTTGTTGTCAAAATTACTCAGCTGCTACTCTCCTTGGAAAACCAGTGAAATGTATTGAATGTGTATGTGTGTGTGGGATGGCTGCTGCTGTTAGACAAACTTTGTGCAAGATAACTCTGAGCTTCCTTATCAGATGCTCCAGAGATGCCTGGTGTTGAAGGAAGTAGGCAGCAGTGGAGGAATGAATGAGGGAGGGGTCCTTGAATAATTGACAGAGGAGGAAAAAGGAGGATTGAGCCTACGGCCATTTTGCCAGTTTCCATTATTTGAGTTTGACATGTGCAATGTGTTTTTAAGTGGTAGGTCCTGAACTCAGCTGATGCCTTGAGCATTTCATTAAAAGGAGTGTCTAAGGGGGTACTAGACATTGTTAAAATAGTAATTGGTGCCTAGGTATCTTCAAGGTACTAGGTCCAGATCCTTCAGTCATTGCTCCAAAGCAGAGTTTTTAAAGTACCTTTTTTACAAAGCCAGTCTTGGAAGAATGTTCTTCCTTCCTTCAGCTCTCTCTCCTTCCTAGGTAAATAGGGAACACATAGTTAAATCAGAGCAGTTGTTAATTGTAGTCCTTTTCAGAGACACAAACTTGATCTTGCAGCAAACAACAACTAGCTTGTAAACGTTGAGGTCAAGACTGCCCTGTGAGCAGATAATTATTTTGTTGTTATCTTCTCTGATTTTATTACTTTCATTCCAGAGGGGAAATAGGGAGTAAGGGAAGAGGAAAGGACAGAGAAAGGGTGGAGCAAGTAAGCTTTCATATTATTATTTAAGGCCAAGCACTGTGAAGTAGATACATTCAATATTGCTCAAGTGTAAAAGCAGATAAACCACAATTATTTATGTTTACTCTCAACTGCTACTACTGCTTTTTTGAAGCTTCAGATACCAACTTTGTCAGAGCAAGGTGCCAGTACAATATTGCTCTGTTGGAGAGGCTCCTTTGTAACTTTATCAAGCTGGCATACTTTAATTTAATTTTAAATAAAAGTAGAGAATGGTGATGCCTGGTGGCAAGCCTGGCATACGTACAACTGGTGATGGGAGAGAAAGGGAAGAAAAATTAATTGATGCACACAGTCTTATCTTTAGGAAAACTATCTTTGCCCCACCTGTTGCTGCCCAGTTGGCAATAATTTGGCTCAGCTCAATCCCCCATGGCTATGTTTCAGGGGCTGACAGCAACTTTGGAAGTTTACAGCTCAAAACGGTTCACGAGCTCTTCTGATTTACAGACCAGCAGATCTGCTCTTTCTTGCATGTCTCCTTGTACTTTAGTTACACATTTGAAATTTGGGGATGGGAGAAGGAGTTCTTCTGTTGTTGCTGGTTTGCCAGAATTGTTCTGCAGGTAAGTTGGTAAATGTATTCCACCTTCAAAAGAAGGATATTTTTGGATGGCTGTAGCACACAGAGGTTTGCTTGGGTAGACTGTAGATGTCTGTGGGGAGAGGGAGTTAGCTTGCCAAGCACCTTTATTTTTGAGTCAGTAGTCTATATTTTCCTAGAACATGAGATCTTTCAAAGTTCATGTTAGGGGGATCCAAAATAAGGTGGTTTTAGGTGGGGTCATTCACTCTGCCTTTTGAGAACAGAAAGGGTGGGTTTTTTGATTCTGTGTGCTTGGAGAATTTGAGGCATGAATATGATGTTCTGTCAAAACTCGAACTCTTAAATTTTGAAGATATATTTTTTGCAAAGATGGCCAAAGGAAAACACGTAGTGAAACAGTCATGCTTCTTCCCTCTTATTTATTGGGATTCCTAAGACTTCTCTAGTGGAGGAGAGGCAGAAATCCTGCTGCATGAGAATTGAATGCTTGAAAGATAATGTCCAACTTAACCCTATAGAAAAAACCCTTGAGAAATTCCTGAAATGCACTTCTGTAATTTCAGCTTTGGCGCATAGGCTGTTTTGTATGACTTGTTTGACTTTTGGAACAGTATCTCTTTTTTCTAATCCAGAGGGCATATTCTTAGGAGTCACAAAGGGTTAGTACTCATGTCCACAGCAGACTGTGATCCTGATGAGCAGTGGGGTTGGCATGTAGTTCAAAGTCTCTTTTCTAGCTCTCTGCCTTAGTGTCAGGGTGAACATTAGGCAAACAGTGCCTTGCTGGGGCTCTGCCTCTTCCAGCGCTGTTACCTGCAATGCCTGGGTGCATGTGAGCTGACTCCACAAGAGCTTTGTTGGTTTTCCTATGATTTCAAAACCAACCTTCAGCAAATACGGTTACTTTATGTTCTGGTTGTTTTTTTTTTTTTACGTGCAGTTTCTTGCTCCTTTTTGTTTGTGTTTTGTTCTGAGCATGCTTGTGAGCCAAATCCTAGCTGTGTTTACAGGTTGCAAAGCTATGTGAAATTATGAATTATCTTCTTACTGTTGTAAGTCAGCAGCGGACAGGAAGAAAGTTGAAAATACTCAATAGGCAGCGTATTGCTGCGTAGGCACTTAATGTTTTTACAGTGTGATATAAGTTAAAATATTGCTTATTTCCTCTTTGCTGTTCAAAACAACCCGAAGCATGTTATGACCAGGATCTAAACAATAACTGAAAAAGTAAAAACAAATGTTTTAACAGAGAAAGGCATGGCCTGCCAAATACTCTGCGTAATTTATGACTACGTGAATAATCAACAAACAAAATACTTGAAAACACCTGACTTTCTGGAGGAAGACATGAATTTCTTTTAAAACAGAATGAAAATGTGGAAACATTCTCTGTAATATCTTCAAAACTGAAAATAATCCAAAAATTAAACAAGAACAGCAAGGGCTGCAGTGTCTGCTGGAGTTTGCCAGCAGTTTAACAAATCTGTGAACATAAACCCATAGATGTATCAATGACAAATTATTATAAAATTTTATAAACAAACTTGGCTAGATAAATAATATTGGAAAACATACCTCAGTAAACATGCTTTTTTTCTGCTTCATCCTTGTTTTTAAAGAGGCCCTTATGTGATCCACAGAATAACTAACTTCCTGTGTCTTGATAGCTATTGCAAATGACAGCTCCTACTGCTGACATTCCTGCTATTTTTAATCTGATGTAAGTTTGTGTCCTGTACATTTTTTTAAATTTATTTTTTGCAACAAGTGCTCCATTGTGACCTAGCAAGCCAATTAGGTCAAGAAAGAGCTTGCATATTTTTGGAGCTGCACAGGGGGCTGTGTTGGTTCTCTCTCTGAACATCTGCAAGATGGAACTAAACTGTGGTACTTAAAAGAAGCAAAGGCTGTCAGAAGGAGACAAATACTAAGCAAGTCCCTGTAGAGTGTCTTAAGGTTTCCTTGTTGCAGCCCTTTGAATTGATGAGGGCATTTTAGTTCCCCGTCCCGGCAGTGCTTTTGCCATAGTGCTTTAGTGCATGTCCAGGGAAGGCTGGAGGAGAGCTCCTGCGCCTTCCTCATCTTTGGGCAAAGTCACGGGCAGGATAGGGGGTCCATGGCAGCCTTCGGGATTGCGAAGCTAGATGTTGCAGTCCTTAAATCTGAATAACTAGCCAGGCAGGCTCAGGCTGCCCAGTTACCCATGGGGTTTTCATTTGAGGGGGGATAGGAGCGATGATGGTGAAGTTTGCACCAAGAGAAGCCTGTGACTTCTGGGAGGAGGGAGCCTAATCTGAAAGTTGCCAAGAGCTTTTGTGAGTTTGTGGTGTTAGTGAAGCCGGATGGGAGGCTGTTCAAACCAGTGTTTTCTTCTCTGAACTGATGAGGGTGATGGCAGTGCCCTTCCTGGGACACCTCCTGTTGCACCCAGAGCCTCCTCGTGTCAGGCTCTATCCAGGGCAATGGGAGAATGGGAGAGGTCTGCTCTGAGCAGCCATGGGGAGGCCAGTCTCCTTGCATATATTAAATGGAGACAAATAGTAATGAGGGGAGATTAATTAGTCCTAGTTAGCAGGAGAAAAGTGGCACGCAAAATGCCTAGCAAAGCTCATTTTTGCATAACAGCATCCCACTCTGGGAGCTGTCTTAGTTTGTGTCCAGCACGGTTCTGCAACTCTCTAGCAGCAGGTGTGTATGTAAAAGGTCCCAATCCACAATGTTGTATCTTATTTTCCTTTTCATTGTCCTCATTGTAATATTTTACTGTTTTAAAAAAGATAGATGTTTGGTTATTGTGATGAATGCTGATGCACCAGAGCTCTTGGTCTTTACGCTGTTAATTCCATTCTTGTCATTAAAAACATGGCTTTTTCTTGTCCTTTTTACTTTTCTTGTTTGGGAAGGAGGAAAGCAAGTAAATACAGAGCTGATGGTTTAAGTCACTGTTGCCAGATGACATTCTATGGGAATGTGGACTTGCCAGTATGTAGATTGTAAATAGTCCTTTGATTTAATAAGGGTCTGTTAAGTACAGAGCACAGCCTACAGCAGTGAGGGAATAGGAATGCTTCCAAAATGGGTGTGAGGGAAGAAATTACCCTTTAGATTTCCCTCCTCTGTGTGCCCAGCTTGCTCTGAGAAGTAGTACTGTGCCTCCCATAGCCTACTGAAAGTTGTGAGCGTGTCTGGGGGCAACTTGGTTCAGAGTTGTTGCTACACATTTTGCAAGACTGGGCGACTGTGGCTTTATAATGCTGAACAGATGTCATAAAAACCAGTGATGAGCGCCAGCATTTCTTGAAACTGCAGCCTGGAGAATGTCACGGAAAGCAATGTTTGAGAGGAAGACGCTAGCATGAACAGTGCAACCACCTGTCAGGAGTCTTCCGAGTCCTGAGACCCTTTGCGAGAAAATAAACTAAAAAACCCTTTAAGTCTAAACCACACCTTATGTGAAAGAGAGTGGCTACAACTGGCCAGAGAGTGGAGAGGGCCAATGCATGCTGGAATACAGCTTAAGGCTTTAATGAAATTTGGGTGAGCGTTTTTTGTGGGCATTGTAGTAGTCAATCAAGTTATACAAAATCTACTAGGCTATAGGAGCAAGCCTGAATTGGAAAGAGCTCTCCTGAAGAGAGTTTGCTGGTGGTCTGGCAGGCTTCTGTGTTGGGGGAAGAAGGCAAACTGTGTTTAAAGAAGCTGAGTAGAAACACAATACCTAGTATATGTGCTGCCTTTTTAGAACGTACAAAGAGGAGTAATTGGAAATCGGTACTTGCTTCTTGTAACTTTGGAGTAAAGAGCAAGTACAAAAAACAGAACACAAAGACAAATGAACAAATATTGACTGCATAAGGCAATATCCTTTATCTACATATTTACAGGTGATGCAGTAGTTTAAATCTGAACCTGTTTAAATCAGTTTAAATCCGATCCTGTTTAAGCAATTTTAATAAAATATTTACTAATATTTTGTTAACAAGGTACTTTGTTTTTATATATGAGACAGCTAAAGGTAGAATTGGAAAGAGGTAGAGTAGTAAAAGCAGTGGCTTTATACACTGGATGTACAAAAACTAGAGGGAAGATAAATGTCCCTGTCTTCTTTCCTCAGTTTCTCTTGGTTACGACAGCAACATCAGATACTTAAAACATTAGGTGAAATCCAGGGGGTGGTTGTTATTTTTAAGCTGACACTGTCCCTTACAAATGTGAAACCTTTAGCATCTTTACCACTAGATGCAGTAAAGTCTCTAAAGATGCACTAAACCAAACAAAAAAATCCCACTCAACTCTGTTTTATTTTCCTTTTGTAGTTTTGGGGACTATACTAAAGTTTTGCTAGCCTATCCTTGCACTTGCATTAGTCAAAATAAAGATCAAATGCATAGTGAGATGTAGCGTAAGATATCATTCAACCTGTAATGGAAGGCTTTGCCCTTCTTTTTACAAGACTTGTAGTTTCCTTCAGCCAGGGATTTCCTGTGGGGCACAGCTAACCCTGCTGCAAAGGAAGCTTGCTGCTTTCATTGACTGTGTTTCTGAACACAGTATTCAGTGACACCCATGTCTGGAGAATTTGAGTCCTTTGCTTGCTAAAAGAAAAGGCTCCCTCTGCTATGCTAGTACAAATGTAATAAGGAAATTTATTTCTTTCTTATTTTTTTCCCAATCTACACAAAGACTTAGTCAACCCAACTTTTTATATTATTGCATCTGTATATCCCCCTTGGTAAGTTGCTTCCCAAGGTAAGATATATGCACAGGCTTGGTGCCTTTCCTGAAAATAAGCACACATCTCTGCTGCCCATGTCAGATGTTGTAGGAGTTGTGGGTGCAGTGCTGCAGGTGTGCTTGGCTCCGCCTGTGGATCCACAGCTGCAAACTTGCAGCTGCTCCTTCTGTGTGTCCCTAAGGAGAGGTCTACGGTCAGGCAGTGGGCGTTGTTGCAGTGAAGTAAGTTCGTAAGCCTCTCCAGCCCTGGCTAGCCCATGGGCAGCACAGTGAATGGGGCAAGTGTCATGGGCTTAGCCCATGTCTCCAGTGCATCCCGCTTTGCTTTACCAGCTTTACCAGCCTTGGGTTTAACTTATTTTCCACTGTTGTGGGTAGCCCATTGCTTGTAAATCCATCATGTCATGACGATCATTCCAACCCCTTAGATTGTCAGTGGTTTTGTGAAAGCAAATAATCTTGATCCATGAAGATGAATAGAAGTTGTGTGGCTCCCTAGTAAAGCATCTGACTGAAACCAAACATTTAGGGTTAAGTCTGCTTGTGCCTTTACCTAGGCAAGTGGCCAATGACTGCTTTGGTCATTATGCAGGGCTTTTAGCATGTAAAGCTTATGTGACTTCTCAGTCAGGGATCTTTGCAGTTGTTTCACTTACCCTATTAATGTTTTTGGAGTAATCATACCTGGTTTCCTTTTTTTTTTTTTTTTTTTGTTTTTAAATTCTTGGAAATTCTCTGCGTGTCCATGAAGGCCAGTGCAAAAAATTAGCCCTATTTTTGGACTATGATATTTCTCACCTCTGTGGTTTACACTGAGATTTTGGCCTGTTTCTCACCTTATTGCTTCTTATTGGTGAGAACATGTTTCTAGTGCTCCTTTTAAGATGATCTACTGGTCTAATTAGTATTGATATATTTAGCATGTATACACATTTGTACCTCTTCACTAGAGCTAATGAATGTCAATAAAAGGCAGCTTAGTTTTAGAAAGAAAAAAAAAGGGGGGAAGCTTTCTATAAACAGTGCTGTAGTCTTTGTGATGAATTGGGTGTAACTGTGGAGAGTGGCAGAGGTGAAACAGGCTGTCTGTTAAACAGGAAATGAGTGATTAACATTTTTTGTCCTACTGATCATAATTATTCCCACTGGCTGAAAAAAAATAAACACCCCTTAGCCTCTCTTTGCTATAGTTGCAGAATAAAATTTAAAGCTATTAGTCATTCTGGCATTGTACGGATGAACTGCTACTTTATTACTCCAAATTTTTATTTATTTTAATAAATTTTGCTTACAATTGTGATTTACGTTTTCCTTGCAATAACCTGCTTGTGCTCTGCATTCAAGGACAGCCTTGTGTCAAACCGTTACCGCTGCTCTGGTGCCTGCGTCCCCTATACAGTTGCATTCCTGGTTGGTGTGTTAAAGCCTGCACTGAATGATTGTAAGAGGGCTGCCTACCCGTCATGAATCGCAGCAGCCTTCCTCGTGGCTTATTGCACTACAGATAATTTTAATGGTTGTAATCCCTTTGATGAGCATGCATTAGCAGTGGTGTGTGGTGCTAATCTTGGCTGCACTGTCATTCGATGTGGCATTGGCATATCTGCAGGTGTTCTCTCACCTTTCTTGAACAAAAGATGTATTTTTCTTGTGCATGTGATGTCCTATGTTCTGTGGGACTCTTTTGAAAGACATTAATTGTATCCTGACCTCTGATGGTTTATTAATTGAATCCTTTACTAGCTTTTCTATTGTAGCACCTGGGACTGATGTCAGGGCACCCAGGTTATACATGCGTCTTCCTGCTTTGCTGTTTTTGCATTACTGATGTTAATTGCAGCATAGGCTGCTTGCAAAGGCCAGAGGTCTAGGAGCGCTTAAAGAGGGAGGAGAACAGGCTCCAGTTGTAAGGGCATCTTGACTTTGAGATGTTCCTCTTCAGTGAGGCCCCAGTGTTGGCCTGTATCACTAGTGAGCTTGGGAAATGCTTCTTCATCATAAGCTATATATATACATAGGCATATATATATGTGTTGCATGTTTGTGGAAAACAGGAATGTTTATTTACAAATATGGAACCCTTATATTTGTCAAACACTTGGTTTACATCTGTTGGAATAGAAAGCTTACAGCATCAGTTTTGTAAAGGCAGTATTAAGATTTGTCTGGATCACCAAATATGTAGTTATCTCTGCTAGCTTTGAATTTTTTTCATCTGATATTTATTTCTTCCCTTATTTTCTACACTTCACAATTTTTGTTTTATCCTGATGGCTATTTTGCCTTTTTTTTTTTTTTTTAAATAACACTGTGCTGCTTCTTATTGTTGCCTTTCTTTCACCCCTGAAAACAGGTAGGTTTTAGACAAACCTGTTGGCCGTCTTGGCTTCCCAGATAATTTTACCAGAGAGGGAGGAAGTTCCATTTGACAAATCCCTTTTAAAAATCTCACAATTTTCATATGCATCTTCGTCTGTTGTTTTTCCTAATCAGTGTCACTTAGTTTCCTTGGCTTTGAAATGCTAGCAAATGTTTATATATTTGGTGTATGCTGTGTTGATATTATATCACGCCTGTATTGTGGTTGTAGCAATAAATGTAGTTTTAAAATGGAGTATTGGCACTGATGTAGGTGATCATTAACCTAGTTGTGGCTCTGTCTCTCTCTTGGATGTAAGTTTTGGTTGGGGTGGGGAACAGTATCCAGGTATGTGCTTGCCCTGTGTGTATACTGCTCATAATATGCTTTACCTTGTTCATGGTTTCTGTGCTCATTCTTTCTAAATGTCCGTGTAGGGAAGGTAGGCAGGTATTACCATCTCATTAGAAAGGTCCAAAGTGCCATTATGGAAAAGTGCTTCAAAGGAGTCTGCCTAGAATGAAGAGGAGGGTATCTGGGGATAGCAATTTGGAATTGCTCAAATCCATGTCAGTAGAGTTGCCAGTTCTGACACGTAAGTGTGCATAGCCAAGTCCCTTAAACATCAATGTCTGGAGCCGTGCATGTATTTTCTGCTACTACATACCATGTTCCAGAGGAAAGCTCAGGTGGTTGTGAAATCCTGTCCAGTCCTTGGTGCCACATGTGGCAGCAGGATGCAACCTGGAGCATGGCCAAGCCCCTTTGGTGTCCAAAGATTTTTAGTCTTCTACAGCTGCAAGAAGGAAGCATAGGAGAGTATAAATCTGCAGACTGAACTGCAGAATGTGCAGGACTTAGATTAAAGCCACTAATAGGTGGTCACAGGAGACCCCTGTCTATGCAGGAGAGACATGTGGAGACCGTATAGTGTTAACATACAGTCTGTTCCGTTCTTGTACATTCATGCATGGAACAAGGGATGCATTGCTGAAATCTTATCAAATGAAACAGTCTATGAAAGTATCTCCACGTTTGGAATGGTGTTTCATGGCTGGTGGTCTGAGAAAGGCTCTCGCTATGCCACCATCTGTAATCAAAAGCATAGAGAAACAGTGCAAGTCCCTCTAGTAAGATTGAAGTGTTTCTGCACTTTTTCCAGCTGATACTTCTTAACTGTATTAACAGCGCAGGACAAAACTGAAGTAAAACC
>JANZLQ010000008.1:32537904-32559679 GCA_026212715.1 Elanus axillaris
CGCAGCAAAAAACTTAATAAAAAAAAAAGCCCCCCCCCCCCCCCAAGAACAAAGGACCCAAAAAAGCATGACCTGTTTGGGAGGAAATCCTGTCCTTCCACCTTCATGCAGCTGCAGGTGGCAAGTTGCCAGCATCTTCTAAAAGTGATTCTTTGACCTGAGGCTAAGTGATATGCTTTCTGTTCATGCTCTTACCTGACAATGGAGAAGGTTTCTGAGCTGTAATCAAAGAATGCTACAATTGGGTGGCAAAGATAACTATTTCATTAGCACTTGAAGCTTCTGACACTGCAGCCAGATGTGCGGTTGTGTTGGTGAATACTGCAGTATCAGGAACCCTTTTGAGAGAGAAATGAGGTTAAGGCTGTTTTATGAACAAGTGTGGTATCTGTTGACCAAACGCTTTTGAGTATTCAACACTAGCTCTGAGGCAAACCCAAGCTCCATGTACAGCATCTACATCTGAACTTGTGTCTCATAGTCATTAGATAAGACCAACAGGATTGCCTTACACCAGACTGTTGTACCAAAGGAAATTCTGGTACCTTTGGAGTTACCCATGCTCTCTTTCCTCCTTAGCCTCCTCACCTTGCGCCTGCAAACTTAGCAGGATGGTTGGAAACCACAGCAAAGCAAGTGCCGGCAGTGTAACCATTCCAAGCAGACCTGCCTGTTTCACCAGGCGTGGTCTAGCTTAGCCTTGGATAGATGCTGTGTAGTGCCACATGCCATGGTTGGCCCCTGCTGCTGCTGTCCGGCTGTTAATGCTGAAGGAACCCTGAGCGAGTGTGCAGGTGACCTTCCTGTCCTTTGCATACTTTCCTCGGAGGTTTTTTTTATGACCTCTTTTTAGAGTGGTGCTTGCCACTGAGGCTCCAAGAGGAGGGTGATTTGAACTTCTGGACCTGCTGTAGAGTTGCCATACACAGACCTTGAGAGACAGGGCTGATGTCCTCTGTAACAGCATATGGTAATGCTGGGGTCTTCCCTTCTCTGCTGCAGAGCTTTTGCTTTGGTGTTGTCTCCACAGAGGGATTCTGCTGGTTCTGAATCCTCCTGTGAGCTGTCAGTAACAGGATACGCTAACACAGCTGGCTCCACTGATCGTAGCAGTCACCTCTCAACAGTGATTATGTTAGCTGCTGGGTCTCTGAACTTCTCTCCTACCAGTCCTCAACCCCGACTTTTTTTCCAAGCATGTTCCTATTGCAATATTCTCCAACTATCAAGTCAAAATAAATAAATAAGCAATCTCACCCCTTCCCTTTTTTTTTTCTTTTTTTGAATTGTGTTTATCTTAGAGGGTCATGGCAGAAGCAGTCTTGAGTGTTGTATTCCCTGAAACTTTCTCTCCAGCTTCCAAATCTGTTTCAGATATTGTTTTGAGAGATCTGAGAAGTATAGTCAGGTACTGTGCCCCAATCTGTATTTGCAGCCATTTCAGCTGATGGTAGTGCAAGCTGACTAGCACCATGTGTAGACTGTCCCTTTGGATGAGGTGTAGGAAGCAGTTGACTGCTGAGATGTCTTCTGAATGAATGGGCAGTCATTAGACTGTTAATTTTAATAGAAATGCTTGACCTGTGTATTATGGAAGCAGTCTTGCTCTTATGGCCTCTGGCTTTGTTATGGCTGCCTCTGCCTCCACAGGCCAAGTCCTTCTGCCTTTGTTACTAGTTACTGGTGAATTTCTTCTGAGGTGCTTTATTGCAATACCATCAGCATATGCACCCTGATAGCAAATCTGTTGCATCCATTCCTTGCTCTCCCTTTTGGTGGTTGTCGCAGCACTGTGCCTAAATGGGTGCTGCCTTTGCATGAGGGTATGAGCATGGGAGAGACCACAGGCACTTGTAGGTGCTTTTACAAAGTCTGGGTCTTGCAGCTCCCCGAATACTCACAGATCCACAGTTAGATCCTGCTTGGAGAGCTTTGTGGTGGTCTTAAACAGGAGCTCTGCAGCAGGAGCTCTGCTCTGCTTCCCTCTCCCTTGCATGCTCCAAGGGCCAGGGTGGAAGAAAGATGGCCGGCCTGACTGTATGGTCTCACTTCAGTAAGTACAGGCCTACAATGTTGTCAAGTTTAACAAAGCAACTGTGTTTTCAGGTGTTTCTCTTCAGTAAAACACCAAAACAGCTTACTGAAAAAATAATCAAGTACCTCAACTTTAATTGTAATAGGGGTATGATTTTTTTTCAGGTTAAACTTAAGTTGCATGTTTTAGTATGAATATCTTGGCTTTAAATTCAGTATTAGATATCAGGAGAGCTACTTGTACCCAGGGATTAAATGTCTGAGACATTTATTTCTTTAATTGTTTTAAAATGTAAAGGAGTTTGAGGTTTTTTGTTGCTTAGAGGAGCGGCAAGCAAGGCGTTCTTGCAGCAGCGTGGTTCGGCAGTAGAAAATGTTGGAAATGCAGCTGAATGATGTAAATGTGTAGATTCAAAGGAATAATTTTCTTGGCTTCATGAGTTTTATTAGCTGGTATGTGCTCATCGCATTGCATTTAGCAGATACTGGTCTTGCATATTTTGGCTCTTAAATCAGCGAGTAGCGATAAGCATATCCACAGTTCCCGGTCTGTGTGGTGAAGTATGGCATGAATTCAGTTCACAAACCAAATAGGAGCAGAGCTCTCTGCGCTTTATCTCAAAGGTGGAAACTCAATCCCAGGAAACACCCCACAGGTGGCAGCAGTCCTGCTGTCATCCTGACGAGGTTTTGATAAAATTCCGGCGCGGATGCTGTCAGAGTGATCTGGTGTGCAGCGCTGTTGCGTGGAAACCTGCCCAGAAACGTGGCTGTGTGCTTTTCGCGTCATTCGGGCCAGGTTTTGGGAGGCTTTGCTTCCAAGTCCTGATGAAAGCTGGGGCTGAAGGCGTCTCACAGCGTGCCGGGGCCGGCGTTGCCACGGAGCACGCTGGCCGCTGACAACTGCTCTGCTCCTCTGGCTGCCAAGATCCACTGCTGAAACTATACTTTTTTATCAGGTCATGTTTGTGTCTGGCAAAGGTTTGTAGACACAACATCATTAACAGCAGTGCATATTTTCACAAGATTTACCTCTTCAACACTTTTTCCAAGTTAGTAAATCATAGCTTCTTTAATGTCCTGCTGGCTGCGTGAAAAACAGGAATTTATGTAACAAGCTCTGGGCCGCAAACCTTTTCCTGTTAGGAAAAATTTTTTTTCATCGCTGGCAGAGTTAGGAGACAGCTCTGTTACTCAAAGAGCGACCTCAGATGTCCTCAGTACAATAATACCAGATTATAACATTTTTGATGACTAAGGAATAGCAGCAATTTCTTAAATATTTAACACTTCTGTTGCAGAGAAGAGGGAACTGAGCCTTAGCATGGTATTTTCTTTGCCTGATGTTTTGTGTGTTTGATATGCCTATTTTGATAGTAAACAATAAGCCTGAGCCAGCTGGGTATGTTTACAAAATACAGTAAAAAAACCGAACTGGCTCAGGAGGTTTTTTAATCAACAGACATGCAGAACAACTTTCTTGCGACATTTCTAGAGTTGGAGTTGTGTCAGCCGGCCATTTGGCTGTGGCCCTCGAGTGAAAGCAAGGGGCTGCGCCAGGCTGGCCTCACGAGGCTTCTCAGTCAGACCCTGGGGCCACAGGCAAGTCCAAAGGTGGGTTTTTGGGCTTACCCTCCCAAAGTGTTAGCTGCACCTGGTGAAAATAAAATTCCAAGGCCTTCCCTAATACCCTGTAGCTAGATAGAGTATGAGACTTTGATTGCAGGGTTACCTGCAGTGAAGAGATACAGTCCTGCGTTAATTAGTTTACACGAGAATGACTTCCTTTTAAAACTGAATAAGGAAACGCTCAAATTGTTGCTGGTGTTTGTTTAACTGGGATATTTTAAAGGTGGTTCTTTGGAGGGGAAGGAGAGGTTGGACAGGTTTCTGAGGTTAGGCAAATGGTTTGAGTTCCTGCTGTGCTGGGTGAAGAGCAGGCTGCCACAAGGCCATGTTCTGCCATCTTCTGCCCGAGAGCACTTCGTGCCCCTCTTTGGGGTGAAGCCGCACTCCTGTGGGGGTAGTCTCAGGACATGGCTGCCTGTCAGGTGTTTCAGGACTGTCACACCTCCTTTCTGCCCTCATCTTGCTGAACATCTCCTCTTGGACCCCAGAGTAACCAGTCCTGTTGCGCTCTGCAGGTGGCCAGGCCTGCTTTGGCTGGTTGGCTTTTTGTGGTCCACAGTGTGTTGTGGCCCTCACAGGGAATTTGAGCCTGTTGTCTCTGATTTGAGCTGGGCCTTACAAGATGACTGTTTTCACCTGGCATGCCTCCTTATGGTCTTTGCTGCTTTTCGTCTGGCAGCTGGGTGTATGGGCAGTGGGGAAAGATGTGCAGCTTTGAGAAAGTGGACGTACACAGGAGGACAGATAGAGTAGAGAAGGCGAGGGAAGACATTTCTGGAGATGCTGCTGTCACAGGCAGCACTCTGGCTTGGGAAATAGAGCAAAAGCAGCCAGAGACCAGAGCAGTGGCTGTGTCCCTCGTCCTCTGGTTTGCCTCATGAGGCATGCAAAGCTCTATGAGCTGTATAGTCCTCATGGTTTGCTCCTGTAGTGGGTCTTGGGCGTCAGGTCAAAAACCTAAGACAGATGGGAGGAAATAGGTAGGAAAACAGGGAAGACAGAATAGGGTTTTTTTAAGTCTGGTAACCATTTAGTGTTTTGAAATAGTTGGCCTACTGGCCTGCTGGTCAAGATCAACCTTACTACTGCTTTCTAGGAACAGTCTTTCTATTTTTGCTCCCCCAAATTTTTCTTTAGACAATTTGCTAAAAATGACTATGAATGGAAGGCAGCTACTGCATCACTGACTTCTCTGCCATTGAGCTCTAATTTCTAGTTTACCTATTTTATGTGGTGTTTTGTGGTTCCCTCCTACTTGTTCTACATGAACTGCAGTCCTAGCCTAGACCCTGGGTCCCCATGTAGACTGGGCTACTGTCCCACCCTCCTACCAACATCCATGGCTGCCTGCTTCAGCACTCTTTGAACTTGCAGCCTTTTGTTAGCAATTATGTCAAAATACAGGACAGCTTTTCTGTTGATATGATGTTCTTTACATGTGCTCAGCAGAAAGTTACGTGAAGAAAAAAAAGTTTATCTACAGCTTGGTAATGCAAAGGGTAGTCTTTTGTTAACAGGTCAACCTGTAGGCTTGGAATTTGGATTTTTGGATTTTTTTTTTATTTGTTTTGTTTTGTCTGTATTTAAGAGCAAAACATGAAACATTACTTGTGGCTGAAGAGATAATGAAAAGCTTCAGTACCTCTGGTCAGTCTTGGCACAAGATATCTTATGCCCTCAGATATTAGAAGAGTCAATTAGGCATATTAAAATGTTGATTTTGAAAGAGCAAGATGGTTTTAAGACTGAGGTTTTAAATGCAATTTTGTCTATGCTGTTTGCATTCCTTTTTCCCTTATGATTTCTTAGGCAATTTGTGATGTTTATTTATAAAAATTAGAATTTAATCCTCAACTGGTTTTCTATATGTGTTTTCTCACATAACACAAGTAATATAAACCTCACTAATGCTCAGTGGCAATACTCAGAGACTGGCATGTTTGCAGGGTTTAGGGATGTGCGGGATGAGAACCCATTATAAGGACCATAGAACAGGATCAGCATTCCTGAACTTTGCATAAAATAATTAAGAAAAAATAAACCCCTAAATGCAGTCAGGTTCAACTTACTAGAGTAAAGCTGATAATGAGATCTTCAGTCATTGTCTTGGTCTTCTAGTATAGTTTGCCTCCTTTATGAGGTATTTGTATTTCAGAACAGCTCCTTCAGTATTTTATTTAACTTTTTATAATGCCAGATGTGATTGGGCCACATGACAGACAAATTCACATGGCAACTCTTTGCAAGCTTGTTTCAGCCAGTTCTGAGTGGTGAGCTGAAAAAAGATGTTTCCAGACTGGTGTGTTGTCCCATTTCATTGTTATCCCTATGTTTTCTAACAAAATGACAGTATGTTTGCAAAGACAAATATTAGTACGCCATAAAAGATGCATGTTTTCTCCATTTCTTACACCTTATTTTGTTTTTCAGAATTCAATCCGTCACAACCTGTCTCTGCACAGCAAGTTCATCAGAGTGCAGAATGAAGGAACAGGGAAGAGTTCCTGGTGGATGCTCAATCCTGAAGGAGGAAAGAGTGGCAAATCTCCTAGGAGGCGAGCAGCATCCATGGATAACAACAGCAAGTTTGCTAAAAGCAGAGGCAGAGCTGCCAAGAAAAAAGCTTCCCTTCAGTCTGGTCAAGAGGGAAATGGTGACAGCCCTGGATCACAGTTCTCAAAGTGGCCTGCAAGCCCCAGCTCTCACAGTAATGATGACTTTGATAACTGGAGTACCTTTCGACCTAGAACTAGCTCTAATGCTAGTACGATTAGTGGAAGACTTTCTCCTATTTTGCCAGAGCAAGATGATGTTGGAGATGGGGATGTGCACTCCATGGTATACCCATCATCAGCCACCAAAATGACTTCTACTCTACCCAGCCTTTCAGAGATGAGTAATTCTGAGAACATGGAAAATCTTTTGGATAACCTTAACCTCTTGTCGCCTAATACATCAATGACTGTGTCAACCCAGTCTTCATCTGCTACCCTGATGCAGCAAACACCAGGTTACTCATTTGCATCCTCGACCACAAGTATAGGTTCACCAAATCCAGACTACAGGAAATTTACCTATGCTCAAGCTAGCATGAACTCTTTGCCCCAGATTCCTCTGCAGACTCTTCAAGACAGTAAATCAAGCTATGGATCGATGAGCCAATATAACTGTCCTGCAGGACTTCTGAAGGAGTTACTGACTTCCGATTCTCCGCCGCACAATGATATCTTGGCATCAGTAGACACTGGTGTTTCCCAGGCTGGTGGCAGGGCGCTGGGCCAAAGTGTGCTGATGGTTGCTAACTCGGTGATGCCAACTTATGGCAGTCAACCGCCCCACAACAAAATGATGAACCCTAATGCCCGCCCTCACCAAGGACATAACCAGCCAACACCTGCTGTTAATGGTCGTGCCTTGTCACACACAGTGAACACCATGTCACATACATCAGGTCTAAATCGCTTGTCAACAGTGAAGACTTCGTTACAAGTGCCTATGAGTCACCCAATGCAGATGAATGCTATGAACCCGTATGCCCCTGTTAACAGTTGCAATGGCTACGGAAGGGTGGGAATTGTTTCCCTCCACCAGGAGAAGCTTCCCAGTGACTTAGATGACATGTTAATTGAACGGTTGGACTGTGACATGGAGTCGATTATCCGTAATGACCTTATGGATGGAGAAACATTAGATTTTAACTTTGACAGTGTATTGCCTAACCAAAGTTTTCAGCACAGCGTAAAGACAACCACACACAGTTGGGTGTCAGGCTAGGATATAGTAGGAGGTAAGCTGTGCTTTTTATAATAAATCTGAAAAACAGCTAAAGGGAAAAGAGATGCCAAAATGCTTAAAAACTGGGTGGTCTTTTTTGTGGCCATGTGAAGTGCCTCTATTACAGTCAGTCACTTTCCAGTCCTTTGTTATTTGAAAATCAGGTTTGTACCAGTGCATTAGAATTGCAGTGTACCAGCTTCTCTCTGTTACTTCATGTGAAGCACAGATGCTTTGCCATTAATATTTTAAACAAAAAACTTGCTGGTAACTAGCAATTAATGAATACATTCCCCCCCCCCTACCCCCCTATTTAAGGTATCTTAAGTTAGTTTGAGCATATTTTAATAGAGTTAATCTTTTGGTGTGAATGTTAATTTGTTCTTTTTGTTGTTTTTGTTTTTTTTTTCCTTCCTAGGCTACGGTTAAATTCTCCAGACTTGTCTGACAGCAGGAACTGAGAAAAGCAGTACAAAGATGTCCTTCACCTTCCTTTTTAATTTTCTTGACAAAGCTGTGTGCATGCACTAGCTTTTTTTGGGGTCTTTTTTTTCTTTTTTCTTCCTTTCGTCAGTGTTGGCAGCAGACAGAGTATTTTCCTGTACAGGATGTTTGCCCAAGGTTTGCAGGTTATGTGCTGCTGTAGATAAGAACTGTGCCATTGGAAATTTCATTACTCTGAAGTGCCAAATTCACTACACCATATAATCACAGCAAAGACTTTTACTTACATCATGTTGTGCTTTCGGTTTTGTACAGAATAATCTGTAGAAGAAGAATTGTTTTTTAAGACTATCTGTTTTGGTCCAAGAAAAGTTTATAAACTTTTGTAAGAATACTGTGATGATCTCATGCCCTAAGTAAGTTTAACCTTCGTTGATGTTACCTGTGTTTTGATGAATTGAGATAACTGTGGACTTCCCTTGCAGCAGTATGAACTGCATTATTTTACTCAAAATTGCCACACATTTCACATGGGAACAGAATAGCCTGTTAAATATGATCCTACTAAACTCACTGATTATTCAAAGCAAACAGTAGGTTAAATGCCATTTGATAAGTTACCTGTATTCATGTAAATTTATGCAAGAATATGGATTTCATTGTCAGACTAGTGACTTTATTGTTGGACTTAAGATAATTTTTGGAATACTTTCCAAGCTATTTTTCTTATAATTAAAGTCTACTTTTGTTATATAGGCAACTTAAAAAAAAAAAATCTGAGATCTGGCAGCATTCTTAACCTCTTCATTTTGTACAGTATTTTAACTGGATTAAGTACATGTTTTTATAAATTTCCCTAGCACTTGGGCGTGCTAATAAAGGAAAAGCTTAATGAGGATCTTGAATACAAAACATTTCTGTCCCCTTTTTTTGTTGTGTGATGTATAAATATAGACAACTTTGTTTAGGAAATATTTAATCAGTTTTATATATGCATTTTTAGAAATGTCATCTGCTTCTACTATCATTTTAACTCAGACTACCACAAAGTGTTAAGTATTCATTGTTAGATGCTTGTACAATGCTTCACATTTATATTTATTTCATGGAGGTCTCATAATGTTTGTGCACTCAAGAGCAGGACATTTTGGAGAAAATTCATTATTTTAGTAAAATTAATGACAAAATTGTAATTTGTCTTAATTAGTACTAGTTTTAGGCTTTGTCAGTGTTTCTGTTGTAATGCAGTATGTTTGAAGAGGCAGAAGTGCTACTTTTGAGTGGGAGACAAACTTGTGTGATACCCTATTGCAGGACAAAACATTACTTTTTTTTAGTAATGATAAAGTAAGTGGCGAAGTTATACAAATACATGAACTTTATGGCAGGGGAGAGCATTAATGACAGAGGCCTTGTTCCTGTGGAAAAAATTGCTCATGTTGGAGTAGGTACACTGACAGCTACTTGAGCATTTTCAGGATTGGGTCTTGGATAAATGATTTCTTATTTTTTGTAATCATACAATGCAGTTTTCATGGATATGTGGATAACAGGCCTCACCTGTCTTTTCACTGGTTGCTACGCATCGTTTGTGTTATAGAAAACTTTGGAGCTTTTTTATGCACTGACAGGATGAACAGCTTTTGTGCCTAGGGTTGGCTGTTGTGAAGGGGAGAAATTAAACATTTTTCTACTGATTTTTCTTTTGTCTATGTAGCCCACAACTGGAAAATGTTCTAATTGAAATTTATCTTCCCTGTAGTGATAGCGTGTGGTAGAGAAAGAAATGGGAAGTGCCAAGAAAACGAAGTTTAGTAACAAGCCATACATTTAATGATCCTGTTATGACTTTCCTAAGGGTCTGCAAAGTATTTATTGATGTGCTAGCATTTACCTCCCTGTTGGGCTTAAATCACTACAGCTGGTCCTACTTTTTTAGATGTCCTATTATGGTTGTCAGCAGTTCCAGAGGTTGATGATAAGATGTCCAGTGATACAGGATCTCCCCCAGCATGAAACTGGTCTTTGAACTTCTGTTGAGCAAAATGAAATGTTCTTAGTGCCGAAGTCTCAGTGAAGCCGCCTGCTTTTACAAGCAAATATCTCTGGTAGCATCATCACCATCAGGTTCGTAGTCTCTGAAGCGTGATGGTAAATCCTGGCAGTGGAGCAAGCGGAGGGCTCACATACGTGTTTCTGAAGATCCTTCTTTCTGCTGCATGTGCAAAAATGTTTGCTCCCAAATGGGTACTGATAAGCATAGGCCAAAGTAGTTGTAAAATTCACCTCTGTGTGCAAAGAAAGGAGTACCTAATGCTGTACTCCATGGGGTTGCAGCTGAACATGCTACATTTAACAATATACCTCCTGTTTATTATTTACTGCTACTGTATAACTTCCTGTATACAGATATTTCTGCATTTCCTTTTATAACTATGAATAACATAAATGTAGCCGTTCCCTAATTAAAACGGTCTGTAGGAAGCCCTTTTAATTATTGTGAGAAAGCAGTTGTAGATAATCAGAGGTTTGGGCTGTGCGGTCAATTTTTTTTTTTTTTTTTTTTTTTTTTTTTTTGTGGTGCCATTCTAATATTTTGCAATTTTAATTCTGGAATACTGTGAAGTCTGGTGAAGGGGCATGTTTTCTGCCTTGAAAAGAAACATTATGTGACCTCTAGTAATAAATCCTTTTTCAGTAAAAGTACCAAGTTTCTGGAGTAACTTAGTTTGTCAGAATTGTTGTAAATGATTGGTTTGTGAATTGTGCAGATGATCTTACCTATGCAGCCTTGTTTTTGACTTTTCTCTGGTTTGTACTGTTATTAAAAGTTTATTGTATTATAGAGCTGTTCAGATATTTTAAATATAAAGATGTATTGTTTCCATAATATAGCTATATGATGTATGTTTAGGTAGTAGATGCATTAATTGGAAAGCTCTGCTTTGATAAACTGACAATTTGCCTACACTTATAAGCAAAAGTCATATTGCTTATTATTGGCTTAAGTCAACAGAGCATCCCTAAGAAGAGAAGTTAAAATTGGACCAATTATAAAACAGTATAAAATTTGCACTTGTTAAACCACTGGATGTATGTTAGTACTTTTTTATTTTTTTACTGATTTGAAATTCCTATTTTCATTATGAAATTGCTAGGATCCTTAATTTATGACTGATTTTAAATAAGGTATTCTCATTATTATTATTATTATTTTTATTATTATTATTATTATTTTGGTAATCATAATGTAAAATGCAGCAAAACCATGCAAGCAAAAAGCAAATTACTCGGCATTAAAACTGGCCTCCATTTTGAGGGTGTTCCACAAACCAGCAATATCGTGAGAGATTGGCATGTACATACTGCTAGTTCTACTTGCGAGTGGTGTGACAGCTCTTCAACGCTTCACTGCTCTTAGTCACATTGCAGAATTAAAATTCATATGTGGATATTTTCAGAAAAAGTGCCTGATGTACTTCTACAGACACACGAGAACAATCCCTGACAGTTTGTTGTATAAAGCCATAAATGTATATAAATTATGTTTAAAAGGTTTTGTGTCCTTTCTTGTATATGGAGAATGAGATTTGTACCAGGATTCTACTTGTGATTAGCAATCCTATTCAGATGTTGTCGTAATCACTTTCCTTACCGCATAATCTTTTTAATGATGATGATCCCATTTGGACAATCCTGATGGCATTAGCAATTTTATATGGAAAAATACCTCATGGTACCAAGTCTTGCCTGGCAAGATGATACTATATTAACGAGCAAACACTAACTGCAGAACAGTTAACAAATTTTCCATTACTTGGTATAAAGGAATTTCTCTCTCTTGGCATTGCTTCTGGAATTGGAGCTGTAGCAGGTACAGGAACCTAATAGGGCTGTGTTACCAGTGTTTTATCACGACATAGTGTGCTAAAAGTAACTTGTTTACAAGTCTTTGAGACTAAACGCAAGAAGAATCCATGCCTGACTCTTAGGGCTTGCGAGAGATCTTCATGTAGAGACACTTTGTTACTGGAAGCTGCACTTAGGCAGCATCAGACTGTGTTGCCAGTGCTTCAAAAAGGCTAGTTCAGAGAATATGACAAAAAAGTCCTGAAATCCTTTCAGAATGGGTATTTGTAAGTATAAGCTCTTAATAAAATTGCTATGACATGAGATGGTAATTAGTGTATCAGAATGTTATGTAATACATTGTTAAAGAAGAAAAAAAAAGGGGATGCTAACATCCATCAAACTGCAGGAAAGAATTAGCCTGTTAGTCCAAATTACATGTTAGATTCTAATGCTATTAAATGTGGGAGAGAGCCAGCTCTGGAGAGACATTTTTCTCTTCCCCCTGCTCTCCCTGTTAAAGCAAGACCACTCACAAAGTCCTCTTGGCCCACTTTTCCTTTGTTTTTGCATCTTGCCTCCCTCTGCCACCCCTGCCTTCCTGAAGTATGTACCTTTTCTCAGAGTAAGAATTTTTTATTTGCCAAACATTTGGGCTATATAGGCCAATCTGTGTGGTGCTGCTCCTTTCACAGCCTTGCCTTACGCTGTGGCAGCAGGAGCGCTGATGTGAGTAGAGAGAGCAGGAATGTCTAATTTATTTTTTTTTTAATTTAGATTGTGTTTCAAAACAGAGCTGGAAGAAAGGAGGAGAGGCTGCCAAAACAGGCAGCCAATAACACCCACGCCACAGTAGTCTTGTGAGGCCCAGATCCCTGCTTGCCTGCAGGTGGGGAGGGAGAGGGGTGGCAGAGAGCAGGCTTTAAATGAATTGCTGGCAAAAATGCCAGTTTGATCTTAAAGTGAGCAGAGGTAGACCTAAAGAGCATGAAAGAATGCATGGCACATAGAAATAGAAATATTTAAAGATACTTAAAAAATAATTTCCCCTTGTACTTTGTAGTTCCAGCTTTATTTTAGCTTTGCCCTTTTTTCTTCAGTGTATGTTTTGGAAGCGTTTTTGCACATGGGGGAAGATGGGGATATCTTCACTGATGTTTTGAAAAGCTTGACTTCTGGCATAGGAGGGTTGTAAGATCCAAAGATACTCTCTTTGGGTGTTCATGAAGCCGTTGTTGGAAAGGATGCGCACCTAATTGGTACATGACTAGTTACTGCTGTCAGGAGAGATAGTCAAAGCTTGTCTCTTGGGAATGGACTGGCTAGCAATTTATGCCAATCTGGCAACAAGGGATTTGAATCTGCTGATCGAGCGCAGAAACCTCAAAGCATTCTTGTGCTCTGAGTCAGTTCTGCATCAATGCAATAAACATGTTTTTGTACAGAAACATCATCTATTATGTCACATCAATTGATAATCCAATTAAAAGTACAAATAGCATTAGATGTTGCAGCCATTTATCGTGCAGCTGGTATGGAAAGATGGGTTTTGTGAAAACCCTGAGAAGTAAAAACTTGCACTGAGCAGTGCCTGTGGTCATGCCTGCTTTTGGAATTGCATGCAAATCTCTGTTGCAAACCTGGTGATGTTTTCCCTGGGGTAATGTTTTGGCATGTGCCAAAATGATAGCTAAAATGAGGAGGCAGGGGCAGCGCCCCATCTTATTTTATTTTATGTTTTTTTACTTGCTGTTGGACCCTGGGGCATTTGAAAATTTTGCATATATTTTTTGTGAGTAAACTTCTTGTGTGGGTGTTTATCACTGAGATGATGGGAAAAGGGATGAGGGCTTTGTGCAGTACAACTGGAGGAGCACTGCAGGAAGCTTCTGATGGGTATAACAGCGCTGTGGAGTGAAGAATCTGACAAGGAGCTTGTTCATAACTTGGAACCTCAACATTTTATGTCCTTGCTGTGTACTCATCTATAGTTGCTCATGCCGTCCTTAAATGAAGAGGCCTTTCCGAGTGGTTGCATTTCCTTCTCAGGGCCCTGGAGTGACACTATGTGAGCAGGCAACTGCCCAGAGCTTGCACAAGAGCTTTGCTGGGTTTCCAGGGAACTGTGGAGTTCAGCAGGAATGTCTAAATTGTTTCTGAAATATTCAATTGACTTCAATTTTGCTGAAGTTAGAGGAGTTAATGGAAAAGCCCGTTACAGAAGTGCACATGTGGGCATTGGAAAGGGAGAGGGGATGAGAAATTCTGCAGGTATAATGAGCTGTTTTCTGGGATGACAAAGCAGGGCAAGTGGTTGCTTCAAAGGGCAAAGGAGGCTGGATTTCTCTGGGGTAAGGGCTCAATGTAGCAAAAAAAGAGCTTCCTTTCTGTTGGGCTTTGAAGTTGTGTCCAGTAGCAGCCACAGATGGCACAACATCCTAGCCTGATTTGTTGTTTGGGTCTTTTTGACCAGGTGAGAACAAGTGATGAGCTGTTAAACCCCGTGAGAACTGGAGTTTCATTTCAGGAATCCCAGTAAGTTACCGCTTCCTGCTCTTCCTTTTGATCCCACTTCACCCCACCAATTTACAGCATTTGAGAGGAGTGTTACTGTTTGGGAACTTTTTTTTTTTTTTTATATATCTTTCCACCCTGCTCAGAGGAGTTGGGCTAGGCAAGGCCCTGGGTCCTTCTTTCAGTCCCAGCAGCGATGGCTGAGCTGCGCTGAGGAAGTTCTCTGCCTCCTCCTCCCCCCTCAGCACATACAACAGACCTCTCAAATTAACACCCAAATGAGCCCCAAAGCCAAAGCTGATTTACTCCATGGATGACTCCAAGAGCCCTTTGATGTGGGAAGTTTTGTTTGCCTGTGGCTCTCCTGCTGGGGGGCTTCTAAATTGAAAATAGCCAGGAGGTGGCAGGGGAAGTCCTGGGGAAGGGGCTTGTCTTGGGGTCATGCAGCTGCTCCACCGCTGGCCCTCTCCCACCCTGCCTTGGTGTCCTCTAAGCCTTGCACTGAGCCTTGTTGGTCTGCAAGGCAATGCTTTCACAGGAGGGGTTTCTTAGCAGGATTTCCACAGCCCAGACATCTCATTCTCCTGCAGGCAAAATCTGCTGGTGTAAGCCCATGCATCTGGAAGTTTATTTTTGGCATAAAATAAGAAGTGCAGCCCTGCTGCCTACAGACTCCTTGAGCAGCTGGCTGTCTTCATCTCAGTGGTCCTGGTGTGGTAGGTATAGGAAGCCAAGAGCCTGCTGGTGACCAAGCAGCATGCCAGATGGATATGGCCAGTATTTACTTAAAAAATAACATTAAATAGTAATATTCAGTATAATTATATTGAATATGCTGGACTCCAGTATAACTGCTGGGAGACCCATTGCTTATATAGGACTGAGTGCCAGATAAATGAAGTAAAAAGACCCCAAACAACAAAACAGTGATGCTGGTCTTTCCAAGGGCTCCCAGCATGATCAGTGGAGCTGGGATGACTTCCACGCAGGGTAACTTCACAGAACGTGTAACACAGTAACAGGCTGTGTCCCTGCTGGAGGGAGCTGTGCTTCACCAGTGTGGCTAAGTCAGCAAGCATGGGGACATGGGTGATCAGTGTAACCTGTTTGGATTTTCAGTGGCTTCAGGATTTTCCTCATTGAAGTTCCTAAGATAACTGTAATGTAATGGAGGTCCTGTCAGTGCCTACACTGCCTTGAAGGGTTGGCCATATGAACATGACTAGTACTTGGCTTTTCCAAACTGGGGAAGCTGCCACTGCCTTCCGTCAAGGACCTGTGCTGTTCAAGGAGTTTGAACAACAATCAGCAGAAGTGGTGGATGACCTAAATCTCCGAGTGCATCATTATACAGGATAGTGAAATGTCAGGCTGTGCCAAGAGCTGCAGAAGGGTTTCAGGATATTTTGTGAGAGGCTGATAAACCAGCAGATGTGATTAAGTGTTGAAAAATGTGAAATAACGCACAGGGGAGAAAGGAAAAGTGAGTCTAGTGCATATGGATTCATTAATGAACCCTGGATGAGGTGTTACCACCACGAGAAAGATCTTGGAGTCAGAAGGATTTCTTGCAAGTCTCAGCTCACAATTACCTATGGGCAAAAAGACACAGTAGAAATAAGAGTAGAAGAGAATGGGAAACCTCTGCTGTGCTACTGCTTACATGCAAAATGCACCTATATCATAAAGATTGCATGCTGTTTGGTTTTCAAAGAGGGTATTGCAGGGCTACAAAGAGCCAGGAGCAGAGACTAAATAGAAGAAGGGATGAGTGAGGGTGGGTATAGATAAGTAAGGTGATATAGGTTTGTAAAACTGTGGATGCTGTGGACAAGGTGAATAGGAAATGATTAATCAGTATTTCTCGTGACACAGTTGAGGGCACCCAATGAAATGATCAGGCAGCAGGTTTAAAACAACCAAGAGGCAGTACTTTTTCACACAGTACATAATTAAAATTTGGAACTCGTTGCCACAGGATGTTGTGGAGGCCAAAAGTATAAATGGATTAAAAAAACATTATATAAATTAATAGAAGATCGGTCCATCAGTGGCTGTTAAATACAATGGTCCGGATGTGGCCTCTATCTCAGGAAGTCTCTAAATGGCCAGTTGCTGGAAGCTTGGAGCATGTACCAGGGAAGGGATTACTCAGTCTGTGGCCTGTTCCTTATGCTCTTTTCTCCTATGCATCCGCTGCTGGCCACTATCAGGGACCGGACACTGGCGTAAGCGGACCTTTGATCTGACCTTACAAGGGTGTCTTCAGATACTTAGTTGTGCTGGGAATAGGTACAGCCAGAAACAGCTGGACAATACTCTTCTGTGAGGAGGTTTCAAACATCCATGTGTCCTTTTCCAGTTCTCTGTCAGTGGTCGTGGACCAGCTGTCTCTGTGTTGGGAGTCTTACTTGATACCTTTCACTGGGAAGCCTCCACTGAGGTTATGTTCTCACCGTAATAAGCTGTGTTGTAACAAATGCAAAATACATGGTTAGATCTGTAAGCTTTTAGGGCAGAAAAAAGTGCACAAGGAAGACAGAGAAAGGAGAAACAAAATCTCTGTTCTTTGCAAGCAGCTCTTCCCTAGCAGCTCTATGGAGGCTGTGCTCAGGGCAGGGATAAGATAGTGTTACCAATACCAGCCTCCCTTCCACGTGCATGACTAAAGCACTCCTTTTTTTTGCTTTTGTTGGCAGGTAAGGGATTACAGTCATTCATGTGGGCATATGAAAGCCTTTTGAAGATAGTCAACAGTGATACTGGACAGTGAGCCTAGCAGAACCAGTCTGGAAGTAATGTTGTGTCAGTGGTAGCAGCTTCTCCTGTGCTGACAGCTGAGGTCAGCCAGAAGAGAAATGTGCGTGAAATATGCAGTTTTATCTTTTTCTAAATATTTTAATGATGTAGAATGGAGTTCTAGTGCAGGACAGAACAGCATTTTCTTGGTGGATCCGTGGTTTGAGCTCTTTCCTTTGTATGTTAACAGAATGACACCAGGCTTGTTAACTCACAGTAATGGATTGAGAAATGCTGGACTAAAGATGAAGAAAAGGTAAGGCCTGTTATCCTGCCTGTAGCTGAGACAGCCCATTATAGGACTTCATGTGAAGAGGCACTGAGGAGACATCACAACTGAGTCTTGAATGCCAGCAGCTATAAATAGTGGGTGAGAGTGAATTTATGCTGTAGCTCACCAGCCAACACGCAGGAAATCACAGACTTCACTCAAGTGTTGAAAATATAATGCTAATGGACTACCATATGCATTGCAAACATAGCTTGCTTTCCTTAGATCTGTGTCCAAAGCTGCTTCCTCTGTGAAGCTTTGAAATGTGACGTCTGATCAATGCTGACTCTTCTCAAAACATTCAAAAAGAATTTTTAAGAAAGCTGTCACCTCTGCATGTTCCCCTTCAAGAGTGAGTGGTTATTTTCTCTAAATTTCCACCATTAAAAGGAAATGGAGATATCTAAACCTCCATAAATGCAACCTGTAAGTTGTTTAACTTGATTTTTAGCACCTCAACTGACTAAAGCCTGGACTTTTTAATGTATTTCAAATTGAATAATAAAGAACCAGCTGGTTAGGTTTTATTATCAAGGAGATCCATTCCCTCTTCCCTGTCTTTTCCCACCCACCTTCTCCTTGGTGATAGGTTTGGCAGCGGCTTAGTGACACCCAAATCATGGGTGCAATGTGAGAGACGGGGCATCCAGAGCTCCTTCCTGTTTATATTGACATCTCTTATTATTTAGCAGCTTCTCTTTTGCTTGCTTTTATTAGTAATGTTCACAAGGTGTGAAGCACTTTCCAAACATGATGAAGATATTCCTGTTTCTGAAAAAAACTTGCAACTGGCAAGCTATAGTAACCAATGGTTTTGCATGACTCATTTTGAAGGCTGCTATGTCTTTCCCCAAAGTTTCCTAGTTTGTCCTGAACCCTGTTTTGAATGCATTAGATGTGTTGAGGTCATTCCGAGAGCTTCAGGAAGCTCTCTGCCACCCACTCCAGAAGCTGTACAGATACTCTGAGGCTATTGCAAATGCAAAGTGAAACATGCGAGTCTACTCCCTCTGAATAAACTTAATTTGGAGATGGTTGTATCAACTTTTTTCTTTTTTTTTCTCATGTGCAATACCTGGTTGTAATTACAGAGTCAGTTACTGTAGCTCTTTGGAGAAGTGGTAGCTTCTGTCAAGCAGAAGTTAGGACTTTTTGCACCTTTGGCCATGTAAAGGGAACCCACAACCCAACTGACTGTGACAGCTCCCTTTTCACCACATTTCTGTGCGTCCTCATAATTTTAATTTGACTGAGGAAGGTCTCATAATTCCCTAATTTAAGAGGCAATTGCATACCAACATTAGAGTTGCCTTTTGTGCATTAGTTAACTGAGTGATGATACAAAGCTGTTTCTGGCAGCCAAGGGGATGAAATCCAGCTGGCAGATCTGCTGACATGGGGTCTCCGTCAGGCAGCCCTGCTTGCTCTGTTTCTGGTGCTGCCATGCTAATTGCTGGAATGTGAATCCTACCCAGGGCGCAAGGGGAGAGCATGAACCCTGGCAAATGAAGGCTTGCCTAGCCCACTGCCAGAGCCTTAGTTGCCCCTGGCTCTGGAGGCTGCTCTGCTCAGGTAAGCCGCTCCTCCAATGCAGGAGCTGCCCACAAAGAGCCCTGAGCCCTCCCTGCTGATAGCTGCAGGAAGGGAGTGCTCCTTGCAGAGCACACGATGGTGTCGATATTCTGTTTCCTCTTTAAGGATTTAGTTTACCCAGTCGGAAAGCACTCATCAAAGGCAGTAGGTAGGATAGTCCCTGATTGCGCATGTTCAGGTGTGTAGAGATGCTGGTGTTGCAGATACAATAATACATCATGTTCAGCAGTGGCAAGAGCAGCCTCTAACTTCAGTGGCACTGGAAACCATGGGAAGACTGCAGCTGTGTTTACTTGGGATGCTATCTGTTGAAAAAACGACCCACTTCTCCATGAGACTCTCATTTTTTAGGGGATTGCTGTTTTAGAACTTTAAAAGTGTGATTTTTTTAAGGTCAAGATGCATTTGCTATATTTGGAAATTATTTGCTTCCAGCTCAGATGAGGATGGATTCTGATATATTGGTAGGAACAGATTTCATGAGAAGAGGGGGGGCGGATTTTTTACTTATTTTTCTCAAGACAAGACAAAAACATGTCTCTGATCAGTGAATTTAAATTTAAAAAAGCCAATCTGTATTCCTTTATGCTCTTTTGGATTACAGACAATACTGAAACACATTTTAGCTATGTATTTGAACAAGGCACATCTTAGTTATTAGGCATATGTAGAGAAATGGTCGACTTGCTGTTAGTATGATGCAGTCCGAAAGAAATCCTTCAATAATGTAGAGTGCAGAAATAAACATAGTTTTGACAGATTATGGAAATCAAGGGGTGCTAGGCTTCTGGGTACCTGGTTTTATCCATGTTCCTACAGTCCTCCCCTCTTTGAAGAGATTTATACTGCTACTTATCAACATTGTATATGGCAGAATGGGCCCCACTGGGCTGGGTGTTGGAAAAACCTACTCCAGGAAATCATCACTGATTCGCAGCCTTTATGGTCTTTGTTCTGAAAAGGGAAACAGGGTGGGAAAATGGAAAACAAAGAAATGGATTCAGTAGCATGCTGGCAAACAGTGTTATGATCTAAGTTTTTCATCTTTGATTTCCATGTGTTTAACAAGAGAGAAGCTAAGAGGACAGAAAACCAAAAGGACCTGAATTGCTGAAAGGAATGGAGGTAAGTGAGATAGGATTGGGAGGAGAGGTAAGAGCCAGATGGAGAAGGAAATGGGGAAGAGCAGACTCAGTTGCTGGTCAGTGCACAACAGAGAGAGCTGGTGAGAGTTACCAGGTGTTCAAACCAGTGTCTGGGCAAGATGTCCCTGATCTGTGGTGCAGAAAGCCAGCAAAAATTGCTGGGCTAGGATGATCCCAGTCATACGTCCAGGCAAAGCAGCTTCTCAGTCGGTACGTTCCATGTGGCGGTGTATGCTCTTTATGCCAAAGCTGATAAAGTACCCAAAACAATAAGCTTAACAGAGATATTCATAGCTGAATGGATAACTGTATAATATTATGGACTGCATTAACAGTCCTGTATAAAATGAATAATCTGGACTACACATGGAGAGTGACCACAAGGCTGCTGGGGAGCATGGACTCCCAGCTCCTGGAGGGGTCATTAATGGTATTTGTGTAGCCGATTGGGTGTGAACTAAGTATGAACATACTGCTAATTGCTGGAAGAGTCTGACGCCAGGTAGAGCTGTTCTTAGTGCAAGCATAGTATCCGTGGAATCGAAATGAGGCAGATGGCAATGGAAATGGAGATTATTCAGAACTGAAAGCAGTCTTTGAAAGACAAAATGTTGCCTGAACGTCTAGGGCTGCAAATGAGGATATATCTTGGGTTTTGTTTCCAAGACATCAAATCTGTTCTCATATTTTGCTAAATACATCTTTGCTTGCTATATCAGCTTCTAATCTATCACATACTTGCTCACAGGATCAGGGTGAAACAGATGAATTTATGGTGTCTAGGTAGACAGCCTCAAGAAAATGGTGGGTGCACACACACCTCAGAGGCCTCTTGTCGAGGCTGTGTGTGGGGCTGGCTTTCTGCCCGTCTTTTGGGGAACTGGAAATGGGATTAATGTAGCCAAGTGCTGAGTTTTGGGATGGGGCTATTAGTGGTCTGTGCAAACGGGCACTCACCTGCAAAACCAAACAGTCGAGACACACCTTTCAGCTCCAGCCAAACCCAACACCGTCTGTGGCTCCATACGTTAGTGACTCCAGAGCCTAAGAGACTCTGGCTACTTGTCCTGGCCCTTTTGCTGACCATACAGGGCATACATCCCTGACAGTTGCTCAGGGAACCGGCTTGGGGAGCTGATTCAGCCAAAAAATAACTTGCCAGAAAAGAGGTCTTGGGAATTACGGAGTTGAAGAATAGCAGCTGTGGCTAAGAGATGGAGCTATGCTGGGTCAGCACTTCCTCCAAAGCAAGGCACAGGGAAACCCAAGCATTACTATCCAGCCTAAAAGGCAGGTGAGGAGTCCTACACCAGTGACTGTGCTTGTGAACACAAGTGACAGAAAGCACTGGCCAGACAAGGAAGCTTTCACTTTTGTGAAAGCCCCGAAGGACCATGCTTTAAATATTGCTTCACCCATGCCAGCTACATTTTTTTCCTCTGCAAAGCCAGATCCGTTTGATAAGAGAACTCCAAACAGTGCTCCTGGTCTAGAAGCTTTGGAGTAATTTCTTTTCATCCTTTTACTAACCTGTTTCAGTTGAGAGTGAGCTGGCTGGAAGCTAAACAAATGCTGAAGCTGAAACCTTGTGGTGGGTTGACCATGGCTGGACGCCAGGTGCCCACCAAAGCCGTTCTATCACTCCCCCCCTCTTCGCTGGACAGGGGAGAGGAAAAAAATATAACAAAGGGCTTGTGGGTCAAGATAAGGACAGGAGAGATCA